>JABEVN020000089.1:0-115429 GCA_013146195.2 Codonopsis lanceolata
GGCTTTTGTGAGAATGTCGCCCAATTGATGTTCGCTTGAGCGTATTCCGATCGATGTTACCTTTCTCCACATGATCTTTGAGGAAGTGATAACGGATATCATTGTGCTTTGTCTTTGAGTGCATCACTGGATTCTTGGAAACTTAAATTGCTGATGTGTTGTCACACATAATTGGACAATTTGCAGTCTTGATGTTGTAGTCCACTAGTTGTTGCTTCATCCATAGAAGTTGGGAGCAACATTGCCGGCCGGCAATGTATTCTTACATACGTGGTTGAGTTTGCAACTGATCCTTGTTTCTTGCAAGACCATGAGACAAGTCTATTTCCAAGAAATTGACAAGTCCCACTGGTGCTTCTTCTGCTCACTTTGCAGGCTGCAAAATCTGCATCTAAGTATCCAACTAGGTCGAAATTGTTGTGTTTGGAATACCAGATGCCTAGGTTTGTTGTTGTTGAAACATATTTGATGATATGTTTGGCACCAAGTAAATGTGATTCCTTTGGATTTGCCTGAAATCTTGCACAAACACAAACAGCAAACATAATGTCAGGCCTACTAGCAGTAAGGTAAAGAAGTGAACCTATGATTCCTCGGTACTTGGTCATGTTCTCTTGCTTTCCCTTTTCATCTTTATCAAGATGGCAGTCGGTAGACATTGGAGTCTCAAATCCTTTGGCTAAATCAAGACCAAATTTCTTGATTAGTTCTTTTGCATATTTGGTTTGGCTGATGAAGATTCCGTCGGAAGTCTATTGAATTTGTAGTCCTAGAAAATAGGTAAGCTCTCCCATCATACTCATCTCGAACTTGCTTTTCATCAGCTTCTCGAATCTCTTGCACATGCTTTGGTTAGTTGATCCAAAGATGATGTCGTCCACATAGATTTGTACCAGAAGAGAATGACCTTTGTGCTTGAAGATGAATAGAGTAGTGTCTATCCTTCCTCTCACGAATCCTTGTTCTATTAAGAACTTGGATAGAGTTTCATACCAAGCTCTAGGAGCTTGCTTTAGGCCATAGAGAGCTTTCTTGAGTCGGTAGACATGATCTAGTTTGTCTTGAATGACAAATCCTGAAGGCTGTTCAATGTATACCGTTTCTTGAAGATCATCATTCAGAAAAGTACTCTTTACATCCATCTGATACACTTTGAAATCCATGAACGAGGCATAGGCTAGAAAGAGTCTGATTGCCTCTAATCTAGCAACAGGAGCAAATGTTTCATCAAAGTCAATTCCTTCTTCTTGTCGGTAGCCTTGAGCAACCAGTCTAGCTTTGTTTCTGGTGACATTTCCATCTTCATCTCTTTTGTTTTTGAAAACCCACTTGGTGCCGATAACTGGATGATCAGTTGGCCTTTGAACTAAGCTCCACACTTTGCATCTTTCAAACTGGTTCAGCTCTTCTTGCATAGCTTCAATCCAGTTATGATCCTCGATGGCTTCATCAATCTTCTTTGGCTCGAGTTCAGATACGAATGCATATGCAAACATAGTTTCCTCTCGAACTTTATTCCTCGTACGAACTCCTGTGTTGAGATCACCGATGATTTGAGAAATAGGATGATCTCTTGTTTTAATAATGGTTGGAGGAAGATCACTTCTGGTGGGGTCTTCCCTTAAGAATTCCGGAGTAGGTTGAGAAGGTGATTCACCAAAATCTGGTTAAGAAGAGATAGGATCTTTTAAACTTTCATTTTCTGGTAAACAAGAAGGATGAGTGATCTGCAAAGGTGTTTGGGGTAAAATGTAAGAGATGGGTTACAGGGTCAACAGAAGAGTTGGAACAGGTATCGGCGAGTTCAAGTCTGCCTAGGTGAAGGGTTAGCTGATCTTGGAAGGGTCTGCGATTGCCGTTTTTGAGATGAGGAGTGGAAGTAGATGTTGTATTTGTACCTGTCTCATCATTATCAGAATCATTAGCAACATTCGAAGCCTTTCTAGGCTCTAACAAGTCATATTCATCAAAAGAAACATGCACAGATTCTAAAATTTTCAAATGAGTTTTACTGAAAATGGAAAATGCTTTTGAATGTTTGGAATACCCCAGAAAAATTCCTTCGTCTGATTTTGCATCAAATTTTCTTCTATATTCTTTTCCATTATGAAGAATAAAACATTTACAAATGAAGATTTTAAGAAATCCTATGTTGGGGCTCTTCCTCTCCATATTTCATATGGAGTTTTGTTATGAAACTTGTTTACCGGGGATGCATGCAGGTAAAACATGCGGTGTTGACGGCTTACGCCCGAAGTACTTTGGAAGTTTTGCTTCACAAGCGGCATTGTTCTTCTTCGCTTCAATCGGTGTTCTGTTCTTCCGCTCGGCCTACACCATTTTGTTGAGGAGTTCGGCCAGCCAGAGAAGTTGTGGCCGATCCCATGGTCATCACAGTATCTTTCTACACCATTGTTCTTGAATTCAGTGCCATTGTCAGATCTTATGTCACTAATGTCTTCAAGCTTTTGAGTTTGAAGTCTTCTGAAAAGAGCGGTGACTAGATCATAAGTTTCATCTTTTGAAGTCATTGTTTCTATCCAGGTGAACCTAGAGTAGTCGCCAACTACTACAAGTGTATACTTGTCTCCAAAAATCTTGTTGTTGTGATTGGTCCAAAGAGATCCATATGCGAAGTTGAAGAGGTACTGTTTGTAGACAAGACAAACTTTCTTTTGAAGGAAGACTTGGAAAGTTTTCCTAGTCGACAAGCTTTACAACTTGTCATGGTCGACAACACCGTAGGTAGACCTTTGACAAGCCCATTTTTGGAGAGCTTGGAGAGGTGCTTGAAGTTGAGGTGGTGAGGCCGCTTGTGCCATGCCAATCGTTGTCACGAGCGTTGTTAGCTACTAGGCAAAGGCTTGAGAATCTCCCTAGAAGATTTAAGTCCACGACATAGACGTTTCCTTGTCTATTGCCGGTCAGTATTGTAGAGTAGGATTCACTGTATTTGATGAGGCACTGGCTGGAGTTGAATTGGCATAGTAATCCTTTGTTGCAGAATTGGGATATGCTCAGAAGATTGTAATTTAACCCGCTCACTAGAGAAACTTTGTTGATGGAGAGACTTCCTCTAGTGATTGAGCCATATCCAATTGTCTTTCCTCTTGCATTGTCTCCGAAAATATGAGTGGGTCCTTTGGCTTCATATATCGTAAGTAGACTGCTTCCGTTATGTGTCTTGAGCGCCCACCAGCGTCGAGTACCGATGTCTTTGTTTTCTCGAATCTATAGCCATGAAGCATTCCTCACTGAAGCGATCGTATGCTTGTCTCAAGGTTTCCTTTGGATCCTTTTTGAAGAAGTCAAATTGCTGGATGTATGTGTATTTTCTGTTATCTCTTGTGTCTTGGTCTCCTTCCAAGTATTCCACAAGAGCTTCCCACATCTCTTTTGCAGTTGTACATCGGATCACTTGCTGGTATGTGCTTGTGTCTAGAGAGCTAGTAATGATATTGATTGCCTTACTGTCTAGCTCTACCAGTTTTCTGTCGTCCTCTGTCCATTCTGATTCTTCTTTGGGAACTTCTGCAGGATTCCCAACGATGGAGGCTAGAAGGTTGGCCTTCATTGGTACATGTTGTCCTGCAGTAACACACTTCCATAATCTGTTGTCAATAGAGTTCATAAAACGCATTACCTTATCCTTCCATACATCGAAATGGCCTTCGTCCAATATTGGGACGTGGTTCGCATTAGATGTAGGCAGCATGTAGTGTGTTTGTGCCATTGGATCGAATCTCTCAAGAGTTTAATCTCGGAAAAACTTGTTTTCAAAGAGTAAAGCTCTGATACCAATTGTGCGTCCCAACGGGCACAATAATAAGATAGAAGGGGGGGGGAGGTTGAATAGCTTATTATACACTTAAAAACTTTTAAAGTAAGTTCTTTGAAAAGTATTTACAATCTATTGAAAAGATTGAAGTAGCGGAAGTCTATCAAAGGAGCTGATCCAGGTCTGCCGATAAGGACTACCGGTAGACCTTTTTAGTTTACTTAAAATTTGCTGTAAAGGCTAACGATAAATAAAGTAATAAGCAGTAGTAAGCAGACAAGCAGAAAAGGAATTAACACAAGTATTTTGGGATGGTTCACACTATAAAGAGTGCTACGTCCACCACCAAGGCAGTCAACCTTGGATTTAAATAGTGCACTATGTTTTCCACTAGATTTATTACAAGGAATATTCCCAATGGATCATGTACAAAATATTGACTTGTGTTTGGGGTTCAGGAATTAAATATCTGTGAAAAACAGGATATTTAATTCGTGCAGAAGGATAGCTATTGAATGAAAACAACAAGAAGTAAAACAATAAGTGTTGATGCACAACTTCTTGTTGTTGACGAGGACTTCTGGATCTGTTGAGGATCTCTTGAATGCACTGAGTAATAAGACTTAGAGTTGTTGTAGATTTTCAGAGCAATTCATCAAGTGTCGAGTCTTTTTCTTCAGTCTTTAATGGCAGCATTTATAGCATGAGCATTCTAGAGACCCATTAGAGAAGACGAATACTTAACAGCTCTACTAGGTTGAATGCATTAAATGCATGGGGCTGTCAATCAGAAATTTCGTTTTCACAGATATCGAGCAGGGAATGAGTACTGAGATCTTCTGGAAGTTGGGCAATCTGGATGTCAGATCTGAGAGAGTTGTTGCAGATAGTAGGTGACACGCTCCTGCTCAATCTGCGAAAGTCTTCTCGCTTTAAAGCCGCTTTCGGGTTCGAGATGTCGAAATGTCTCAATTTAAATTCAAACATAGATGAGGATAAATTTAAATTGATCCATTAATAATTGCTGAACAGGACACGTCATGATTGACCAAGTGTATACAAGGTCTGCCGTTTGTATGTTGAAGCAGGTCTTCCGGTGAAGTTTTGAAGAGGTCTTCCGCTGAACCTGTTGAAGTCCTATAAAAGCTATACTTGGCAAAGTTCTATACACATTTGTCACGCTAATCGATACGCAGCCCGATTAGCCACTGAAGTATAAAACTAGTGTAATGTATGAGCAAATATAAATCTAAATACAATAAGAATCAACAATGGTGTTTAAACTAGGACACAATTTCTTCAAATTTGAGAGACAAGGATGACCAAAAAACAGTGAATCTGATGCGGTGTAAGGGAAGTGACACTGGAACATGCAACGGGTGAGACAACATCAACCAACAATTAAAGCCCTCCTGATTCGTAGCCTCTACCAATAATCCTCTTCGTCGTAAGATCCTGAAAAACACAAGAATCAGAAAGGAATGAGACACTACAGTTGTAATCACGAGTTAATTTAGTGATGGATAGTAAATTGAACGGAAAACCAGGAAGGTATAGGACAGAAAACAACGATAGAGATGGAGTGATACGAGTGATTCCGCTCCCCTGAACATATGCAACAGACCCATTGACTAACGTGACACTAGGCAATATAGAAGAGGTAAAGGAAGATAAAATACCTGCATCACCGGTCATATGATCGGTAGCACTAGAATCAATGACCCATTTGCGACTCGAGGAGGAAAGACACGCAGTGGGTTTACCTGAATGGACAAGAGTGGCTGCAAAAGAGGAAGATGAAGACGGTTGAGAGACCCGAACCGGGCATACCTAGCATACTCTTCATCCGACATCATAACCATCTTCCGGTCCCAAAGGAGGGGACCGACTAACAGTGGATGAGTAGCAACATTAGCAAAGCGGTTACTAGTCGGTTTCCCATGTAACTTCCAACAATTGCGTTGCAGATGCCCCGTGTCCCCACAACGGTAACATACCTTGACATCCTGATTCCCGCCACGTCCATGTGCATCATCACCACCACGACTACCCCGACCTCCTCTACCACCTCTGCGTCTGCCACCACCACGACCACCATGATCAGAACCTCTATGCCCATGAAATGCCTGTACGGAAAGAGCAGAAGACTCACCCGCATCCCCCTCAACTGGAGGAGGCTTAAGAGATGTGCGTAAAACCCGCGAGAAAGCCTCAGACAAAGAGCAAATGTTAGTACTGCACAAAATTGCTATCGAAAGCAAGAGCTAACTCAGTCGCAAGCCGCCTAAAAACCTATGACAAGGAGTCGTTCACGCCACTTGTGCTCGCATCTCCTTAATATCGGCCGTAATTGGAAGCAAAGTGCACTATTCTCGAGACGCTTAAAATCTGCAAAGCGAGTCACGGTGCGATCTTTTTGATTCTCGTCGAAACACATCGGTGGACAAGTCATACAAACGATTCAGATTATCACGCCCGAATACAACACCTCCAAATACTCCCAAAGATCTTTGATCTGCTTCTGGTATGGGAAACTAACTCGCAACAAAGATCGCCATGGAATTCATCATCTGGCCAAAGAGTAATGGATCATCCCGAATCCAAACCTTCGCACTTTCACCAGTTTTAATATCCATGAGATGATCACCCTTTTCCATGCCAATCAGACTCTTACTAACCACCTTACGCCACATCATATAGTTTGTACCATCAAGCTTTATATCTGTAAGCTTATTAGGAGTGGTGATCATCCGCCGAAACAGCGAAATCTCGACACATAACACGTAGAACAGAGGAGCCCCAATGAAAAACGGTAACAAGAAACCAAACAAGTAGCAACAGAGTCGCAACACACGTCCAAACCAGAAAACTAACCACGTAGATTACCCGGATCAGCGAACGACGAGGCGAATATTCGACAAAATTCAGACGCAGCACGTGGCCTAAACTTCGGCAACAATGAACTTTTCCAGCAACAAAAACAACTCTGCCGACGTCGCTTAGGGACGGCAAATAGGTCTGGGTGGCGCGTGGGTCGCAAAAGAAACAATACAATGACCAAAAAGCTTGGCGCACTCAATCGTGCTGTCAGAACAACGAACTAGTCGACGCCGCTGATCCTGCGAAATCCCTGCGCACAACAGAAAGCTTCGACGACACCACTGGCACACCACAACCTGGGCTGGCCATTCAATCAAGGTTGCACACTCCGGAAACTCAAAGCATCGCACACCCTGGCGATGCAAGAAATGAACGCAACGTCCTTACCTTTGCATGTAGAGAACAGAAAACTTAAAAAAAGAAAAATAAAAAATAAAAAATAAAATAAACTAAAAGTGGATCAAACCAAGTTTTTTTTTAATGGAGAAACCTGCTCTGATACCATGTAAATTAACAGAGAAGAGAAGAAGAAGAAGAAAAATATATAATTTGGAAGCCTTAACCCTAAAAAGGTTAGGCTAGGGTATTTATATATACGTGCATATTAGACAATAATGTTACATATAACACCCTTCATAATACCCTTTATTCGCTAACATATCACATTTGATTATCTCACCCTCACCTTAAACTTCATTTTCAACCATAAAATATGTGCACCCCCCCCCCCACGTCTCCACTATCTCTCTCATACTACTGCTCTCCCATCCTCCTCAATTTCAAATTGCCACTAGAATGGGGGTGGGTAGTGGGGGGCCGGGTAATCTCAAAATCAGACCTTTGCAATAGAAAAAAATGTTGTTGGACTATGATCGGGGTAGAGAGAAAGAGAGAGTAATTAGAGGGTTACTAAATATTAAAATGCGAGTTGTACATTATATTCAATATCATTTACAATCAAGCGGAATAAATAATTCACCGAATCCACATAATACAAAATTAAATAAATAGTGTAGACAGAGCAAAATTGAAGGATTAAACAAAGAACCTTCTTCAGTTTCAAGAGAGGTTGTGGTATCAGAGTGACGAGCTGCGGCGAAACCTTTTGGCTGAAGAACTTTGATTCTTTGGTGAATGTTTATAGTTGATTTTGTTACTCTCTTTCATGAGCCTCTAAGGAATTGACTTTAAGTAGAACTAGGAATTGGAACCCTAGACCTTCAACTTCAAGACATTGATTTGAGAATTAAGGAAGAGAAATTCAGGGATGTAGTGTCGTTTAGAGAGAGAGAGAGAGAGAGAGATATTGGCGGTGTGGTGGGGGTTTTTTGGGGGGGGGAGGAGGGAGACAAAAGCAGGAAAAGAAATTTGGGATGTTATGGAGTATTTTTTTTTTAAATTTTCTCTATGTTTCTTTTTATTTCCTTGTTAACACAGGTTATTCATTTACCCACTTGATAGTTATTCACCCATCTTTAACTTTTTTGGGCTCAACATATGTATGGTTCCTATATTAAATGACAAAGCTAAGAAGACTGAGTTTGTTTCGGTGGCGCTTGGATTTTCCTGATACAAACAACATTCTTTGGGCTTCATGAGTTGTGAAAAAGGCCAATGTCACCCGTGGTTTTAAGCATCTTTCATCCTCAAATTAATTGCAGAAATGAATGGGAATCACTTTTTGATAGAATTCCCGTCGAAGGAGGAAGCTACTCGTATCCTGGAGATGAAACAATGGAAGGTCAACCAGGAAATACTGCATCTCGAGCGTTTGAGTGAAGAAGGTAGTTGTCTCAGAGATGATTGTAGGCCATAGGTTGCATGGGTTAGAGCCTTATTGCTGCACCTCTGGGGAGATGCTGTGTTTCAGGAAATTGGCAGGAAGTGTGGGGGTTTTATCTCGACTGATGAAGCTACGGAGTAGAGGAAGAATTTGAGATGGGCTAGAATTCAAGTATGATACTCAGATAATATTCCGGCCTGTGTTCGTATTGGAGTAGGGCGTTGCAAATTCAAAATTCCAGTCTGGGTGGAGATCGTAGCTTACTGTACTTCAAGGGGGAATTACAACAGTGGAGGCGTAGGAGGTATGAAAAAGGCGAGTGGTTTTCACGCTCGTCGGGGAGGAGCATAAGTCCCTGGGTTCTGGAAAGCTAAGAATCGCAGCATTGGCAGGGATAGCACGTGCTCTGGTCGATTAGGTCGTAGCTAAAACGGCGTCGCTATAGGGGAGCAAGATGGGAGGAAGGAGATAGAGGTTGACGTAGCTGCCTTAGGCGCAATTACCTGGCCTAAAGACAAGGGATAGGTGTCGACAGTGGGGCACGCATCTGGTAGCAGTACATCTGGAAGCCCTGTTCAGTCTAGGGGTAATCCAGTAAATGATGATCAAGGTTTTAACCAGGATAAGCTTGGTGGTCCTGTTTGTGGGCTCAAGGCTGCTCCATTAGATGAAGTTGTGTAACGCCCCAGAACTTTACGTGATCGTCTGGACAATATGAATAGCCTTAACGTGGAAGACTTCTTATGCCTGGGTAGGCTAAGGTAAGGCTGATACCCTTGGGATGTCCGATTTACGGTCGTTAGCGTGTTAGAGTCTATATTGCGCGATTTAGCATTGTTGGGAACTCGACTCGGTAGAGTGTTATCTTCCTTAATTATTGTTTACGTTTTTTGAGATATCATATGTCTTCGTATACTTGTTTGAATAAATTTTATATCCTTATAATCATGTTTATAAAGTTTACATGTGGTCCTGACGTTCAAAGTATAGTCGTCGTCATATGTTTGATTTCGCGATTCACATATCGTTAACGTATCGCCTTTGGTTTTCGTCGCACTTAATTTTGGTTTGACCTTGGGTATGTGTTTTTGAAACTTCATTAGGCTTCTAACATGTTTTAAAACAAGTATGTATGCTTGTTCGTTCGTTGTTTCGATCGTGGGTTGTCCTGCGTAGTTTCGTCCGTTTTATAGCAAATTACGGATCGATTTTGGTACGTCTTTGAATTGTTTCAATTGAGGAACCCTCGAGAAAATTTTTGTTTGGTTTGGGGTTTTTAAGACTTCTACTTAGGACATTTACAGAGTGGCAGGAGAAGAAATCGCGTCGTTTCGTCGAACGGTGTTCAAACTGGAGCCATCGCAAGTTGGACGCGCGCAACGTGAGTACTGTAGCTACGTGAGTACTGTAGCAGCGGGCAGCAGGTTGCTGCTTTGATTTTTGATGTTCATTTCCTATTCTACCCTCATTAAAGCCCCTCTAAACCCTTCCTAACCTCCAATACTTAGTCCTAATCATGTCATAACATATTTGGGGAGTTAATTAAGGTTTGATTAGTGGTTAATTACATCTAACACTTACTAATTGTACCAAGGAATTTCCAATTGTGCCCTCATTAGTTGTGGAGGTATAACTAGCCTAATTCCTTTTAGATTTCAGCAAACACTCTCATTTTCCCCCTTCCTTGAATACGTATTAGAGAGAGTGAGAGCCTCCATGGAAGCTTGGAGCCCTAGCCTTCTTCTTCCTCCGATCTACGAAGATCCAACCGTCCGATTGCCGCCAAACTTCAGATTCTTGATGTCTTCGACGAATAGAACAACTTCACCAATCAGATTTTCATTCTTTTGAGTTTTGATTCAAGTCAAGTAAGCTACTAGACTCCTTTTTCTTTTGTTTTTGTGCTCATTGACCCTAAGGAAAACAAAGAGGCTTGCTATTTGAGGTCAATGAGTACACAAGCATGTTGTGTGTGATTTTATTTTGATTTTTGGATTTTTGATGGGTGAACTTGTTAGAAGCATGAATAGGATGCTTTCTATGATTAATGAAGTATATTAATGAACCTCATCTTGTAAGATTGGACCTTGAGCATGGTAGCCTTGAATTCCTAAAACCTAGGGTTTGACTCTATGTTGGTGTAGCAAATGGGTTCTTGATTATATGAATGATTTTGGGGAATTTTATGGAATATTATGAGTTGTTGGAATCACACATGTTATGGGTTTAAGGTTTGGAAGTATACTTGATGAATCTTCAATTTTGGTTGTGAGCATGAAAAATGAATCAACACAATGGATTACATGTTTGAATGTTTCATTTGACTTTTAAGAATAAGAGTTGACTTTCATGCATATAAGAGTATGATGCTATCTAATTCATGAATTTTTGGTTGTGAGCATGTATAATGAATTATCATTTTGGATTACATGATTAAAATGTAATATTTGACTTTATTGGATTGAGTTGACTTTTATGAAAATAAGAGTATGTTGGTCAACTATAATTCATGAATTGAAGATTATGAACATGTTAAATGAATTTACATGTTGGTTATGAATATGCTAGATGAATTTACATCTTGCTTAGATAAATGGATATTTTGGATGAAAGCATGCTTGATTAAATGCTATCTTGAGATACATGCTTGAAATGTGATGGTTGACTTTAAATGTTAAGTGTTGACCTATGAACTATGTTTTGGGGTTTTTGTTGGGAAGGTATGGATTGTTGGGCTGCATAATGTTGCTAACCTTGAGAACTTAGCCATGAATAATAGCTAATGAATAATAGGAGGGCTATGATGCAAATAGCTTCTATGCCTTAAAATTTGAAAAGAGTAGAAATGACTCAACAGAGTCGATTATGGGACTAATATGAATATATGAATATAGTGAATCACATATTAAGATCCTACGGAATTTGGGGTAGTTTTGATGGAGGTTAAGCCTCCGAGCGTTTTCAAGTGTATGAAGAACACTTGGGTATTAGAGACTTGATATTAATGCTCTAATGTGTTTGTGTGATAGTTAGCATAGAAATGCATAACTATGTGATTTAAAAAGTAAATATCTACTTGATTGGATTAGTACGGTGTGTTGTACTTTTCCTTTGTTTGAGCATGTGAGTATATATTACCTGTGCTTGAATTTGAGTCCAGCTGGCGGTTTGGTCGTAGTGTCGGCAATGGGACGATTCATAGCCTTTGGGAACATTCGCTATGAATCGTTGCATTGGTTCCCTTTCTCCTCACTATTTGGCCAATAGTGGGATGTGGTCTCGAGATAGAGCCATCTAGCCTAATTTCGAGCTCCCATTTCTCATCTGGGGATTAGATGAATGTAACGCGTACTCATTAAGGGAAACTGGTGAGTTGTGATCATTTGAGGATGAACCCAAGGTATGATCAGTTGGGTGTTGAACCCGGATTTTGATTTGAGGATGAATCCCATGGTAAGTTTGGTTGGGCATTGGACCCGGATCTTGGTTGTAACAGTTCGATTTACATTTCTTGTTACACATGTTTATTTATGAGCACTTATATGAATTGTTGTGCTACGTGGTTAATAATATGATTTATATGAGATGATGATTACTTGATGAAATGTTATAATAAAAATATAACATGCTAATGAAATGATGATTTTTATGATTTATGTTATATTGAAAATATAACATGCTATTTATGATTAGAATGGAAACAATAGTCTCTCATTCATGAATTATTATATGAGTTGTGATAAATGAAGAATTATGAAACTCATGGCGTAATTGGTTTATGTGGGTTGGTGATAAGTTAAAATGCGGAAATAACATGCTACATGTTATTGGAGTTGAGATGCATATTCTATATGATATGGATGACTTTATGACGAATGATGTAGAAGTATGTTCTATGTGTATATGGATGAGATTTGGTTTATGTTGAGAATCATATCATGAAATGATATATTTTAATTATGACATGTGATGTACATGTTTTATTTTGAGCATAATACCATGCCATGACATTGCATCCTTAGTAGCTTACTAAGTCATTATGACTTACTCGTTTGCTTTGTTTTCCTTAGATTCGAGCCGAGCTAGTAATTCGAAGGAATCCGTCGAGTCTACGGTAGAAGTGAGATTTTATGAAGGTTGTTACTAGTATTAATTTTTGTAACCTTAAGTTTATTGGAAAGGACGTTTGGGAAGTGAAGTTATATAGACTTCACTATGGGTAGTAAAGTTGTGTTTTTATTAGTTTATGTACTTGTTAATTTATTAATCTTTGGTTTTTGTGAGCCGACAAATGTTAGTCGAGCCATGTTTGTTTAAGTACATATTTATTCCATCTCTAGTTATTTATATTGTTGGTTATGTTGTACTCCGGCATGTTTAGCCGTTGAGTGTGTAGACTAGAGTTGTAGACTTAGTTTAATGTTGGGTTCCGGCTGTAACGTCGCCGATGACTTGGTTATTATATTGTTTATAAAATTGTAACAGGGAGTTTGTAGTGCGTGCCCAATGTTGCGTCACGTGCGTCTATTTTTTTGGGCCAAGAGATTTACTATTTCTTTGGTTGTTTTGTATTTCGGAGCTTGTTAGCTCGGGTCCACTTAAGTTATTCGCTTCCACATTTGTTGAGTCGTTGGTGTATCGCTGTTATAGCCTTACCCATTGCTTGTTATTTTGTGTGTTTTGGTAGCACGACCTCACAGTTGGTATCAGAGCTATTGGTTAGCTGTCTGCCAGGATAGGTTCCTTGGCCTAGTTTGGGGGTTGGTTTTGTGTGATTTATTGTATCTTAACGTCGAGAGTTATTGTATGTTAAGATGTTTGAAACTAGAAGGGGTGTTAGCACTAGTAGAGGTGCCGGTGTTGATGAGTATAAGGTAGTATTAGTGGTATCTATGTTTGAGAATCCACCAGAGTATTGGTGGCAAATATTATGAGATTATGGTTTAATATTTAAGTGATGATCACGGAGTGAGCTCATTGGAGTAGAGTACTTAGTACCGAATGAGACTAGGAAGACTCCATGAATTGTGAAAGAGTTAAGGATAAAAGATAAAATATTATAGGCAATTTATTCTATTACAGCTTGCGGATTATCGAAGGGCTGTGGACTGTACATATGAGAAAAGTTAGATATCAAGGAATGTACTCGAGAGAGGACCTCGGGGACTGTTAAGGATTATGATGTGTTTAGAGGACAGTTAGCACCTCATGAAGTGTGTAGACAATCTGTAGTCTAGTAAGCAGAGTGATGCTTTTAACAATAGTCATAGATGACGAGGTGATAAATTGTTGAATAGATTTTGCTTGGGAATGAAACACCGAGCATATGTGTTGGAGTAATGTAGGCAAGTGTTTGCTTGTAGTGGTGATCACATTAGAAAGGATTGCCTTGGGTTGAGGATTAAGGACTCTAGGATTGCTAATAAGCAGTCTAGTGACTCTTAATGAGGTGGTTATAGACGACCTAGAGCTTGAGGTTGTGTGCACGCATGGCGGTTGGCCATTGCGGAGTTTTGAGACCTACCCGAGATATGAGGTAATTCTTTATACAGATATTATGGTTATTATTATCGTTATTATGAGTACACGTTGTATCGGTAACTCATATGCATTCATACATACATTGCGGAAAATTTCCTTTGGGGAAGCGCGGGTGAAAGTAGAATTCATTGGGTTTCATGGAGCAACATATGTAGACCAACTGCTGAAGGCGGGCTGGGTATTCGTTGTCTTATTCAAATTCGAAATGCTCTACAAGCAAAGCTAGCATGGAGTGTCCTTCAAGGAAAGAGTTTATGGGCGCGTTTCATTGGTTCCAAATACAAAACAGTGCGTGGCTTTAATGTTACAGTAGACTCGACACATGTTTGGAGATCGACTTACTCTCATATTAACGATATTCTGGAGCTCAGTCAATGGATGCCGGGCAGGGGGAACGTCTCTTTTTGGAACGACAATTGGCTTGGATCTCGGCTTGAAGGCCCGCTTCCCATTGATATTAACTTAACTGTTAAGCAAGCTTTTGATCAGCTTCCTTTGATGCTACAGATTGTTCCTAATCAATTTCATGAAAAGATTCAACAAGTGCAACTTCAGGAGGATGTTCCGGACAGACTAGTTTTTAGCTTAATGACAAATGGGGATTTTGATGCCAAAGTACACTGGAATCATTGTAGGCAGCGCAGTACAGTGCTTTCTTGGGCCATGAAGATTTGGAAGGATTGGATTCCTTCCAAGATTAGTGGTTTCGGCTGGAAGTTGCGGTTTGGGGCTATTCCGGTAGACCTCCGTCTACATTCTCGCTCTGTGCCGATTGTTTCTCGGTGTGTTTGCTGTAAAATAAACCATGAAATGGAATCAATTACTCATCTTTTCTTGGACTCAGAAATAGCTCATGATTTGTGGAGTCGGTTAGCTCATCCTTCTAACAAGGTTGATAGATATTCTTCAATACCTCACTTATTTGATATTTGGCTAGAGGGGGCTTCTGCGCGGAATCATTTGGGAGCTGTTCAGATTGGTATTGTTTTATTTGCTTGTTGGGCGATATGGACAGAGAGGTGTTGTGTGCAGTTTATGATAATCAGCCTATGGATGGCGCTAAGATTTATAATCGGGTGTTGCAGGGGCTGCGTAATAGTTTGCATCTTTTTCATCCTAAATCTCCAACGTCGCCTAGAGGATTACGCAGTCTACAAATGCTTGATCTATCAGTTCTACAACCTAAGTTCAAAAAAGGTTTATGGCTGCGATGGTCCGCTCCAATCACTCCTTGTTTTAAGTTAAATGTTGATGGCTCCTCAGTTGGTGGTTTGGCTACAGGTGGTGGGGTGATTAGAGATTGGAATGGTCATTTCATTGTCGGGTTTCTCCATTCTTATGGACAGGGATCGAACACAAGGGCTGAATTTCTGGCATTACGGGGCCCGGTGTTATGTCACAAAATGCACTTAACATTTCTGGTGGTTGAGTCAGATTCTCTCGTTGTAGTATCGGCTATTCAAGGGTGTCAAAACTGCCCTTGGATGTATATTCAAGAGTATCGACAGTGCGTTTCTTTGTTGGGTAATTTTAAGCTTGAGCATATTTATCGGAGAAAAAATTTGGTGGCGCATCGTCTTGCTTGCCAATGCTGCTCATAACCGTATCTCCAATGAATTTAATCGGGTCCCTCGCCACCATCCGAGGTTAGGAAGGCGCTCAAAGATGATGCTCTCGGTTTCTACGCCAGAAAGCTTGATGTAGCTGGTGTTCTTGCTCGTCGTTTAGATAATTTTAGTTGTCTTCTTTTATAAGAGGTCAGGCTCCTTTGTCCCCCCGATTGTTCGGGTTTGGCTGGTTGTCCCCCTCTCGTTTGTACCGTTTTTTCTGTTATATATAAATCGCAGGTGCCGCCCTGCTTCGCCAAAAAAAAAAAAATACATACATTGCATTGTGTGTTGAGATTTATTGATTTTTGCTTTCCTCGGTTTAATGATATGATCGAGGAGGATATCCCGGTATGGGAATGGTTTATGGTCTTGGTTGAATTTTGATTTGTCGGTAGGCAATCAATTGCGGTATGGAAATGTGATTATGTAAGCCTATATAAATGGCTATGTTATGCATATATGAAGAATGAATATGTGATAATGTTACTAGTGGTGATTACTAGTGTTGAGTTGAATTTGTATACTCTATAGAGATATGAGTAATCTTGTAAGTAATATAATTATATATTATTGTGTGATTTTTACGCGAGTAGGATACGCTCGAATCGCACGGTTGATAACTTGGTGGTTATGAGACGAGTTAGACTATTACGGATAGGTATACCATTTTATCGCGACTAATAGAGTGTCGTTGCCACGTGAGGGTATTTCGTGTGTGTTTTGTCGAAAATGAGATTTTTGGTTAAGGTAATGATATACCTTACAGAGTTTTGATGGCTGTGGGTACTAGAATGAATATTACCTCTTTTCCTTGGATTTATTATGAAAATGTTGTTAGGTGAGTATAGTGGATATACAAACCTTGTCATTGGTTGGAATTGTCATTGTTTAGAAAATTATCACAATGGAATTTTATGTGTATGTCTTCTCGATTTTGTGTTATGAATATGTATGAATGGATTAGAAATCACATGTGCTATAATAGTTGTTTGATTAACTAATATGCATGGTTATGAGTTAGATGAGTTATATGGATCGCATGAATTGCATGAATTACATGGAGTATATGAGTTGAGGTTTTGAAGGGGAGACTACAGTGTTGATGAGTACAGTGACTGTCCAGAACAATTCTGGTGAGGCTATACCAGAGATTGAAGTGGAAACTCCGAGTAATGAGAACGATTTTTGTTCGCCTTGTGACTAGTTTGATGAGTCTGTAATTGAGGAGAATAATACTCCATTGTACTGTACCCCACTTGCAGTAATCAGACCTGAAGATTTGTGCGGGATGGCCTATCTCACCAACAGAGAAACAGATGAAGATATTTCGGTTTGGGTTCAACGGAGAGCAAAGGGCTTTGGGAAATTTCTGGGAGTGTCATGCTCAGGTTTCAAGGATAAAATTATGGATTTACTTCTTGACATAGAGAAGAAATGGAGATCGTCTGGGGAAGGTAGCAGTAAGAGATTAAATAAATCGTGAAGGCAAATATTATTATTTGGAATAGGGAGGTTTTCAGGAAGATAGAAATCAGAATTCAAAAAGCTGTGGAAGAGCTGAAAAGACTAGAGTTAAGGGCAGTAGTGGGAGAGTTCTGTTTGCAAGGGAGGAGGAACAAATGGTAGTGGTCAAGAAAGAGTTGGAGTAGTTGTTTCTTAGCGAGGAAATCTGTTGGAAGCAGAAATCCAGAGTAGAGTGGTTGAAGGAAGGGGAAAAAAATACAATTTTTTTTTCCATAGAATGGCCAGTGTTCATAAGGTGGGAAATCAAATTCGTAGTGTCTCGATTGGGGGTAGACTTCTGGAAGATAAAGAAGAAATTAAGGAGTGTATTGTGGATTTTTACAAGCAGCTGTATTCAGATGGTGGTCATTATCATCCAAAGCTGGATGGGGGGCAATTCAGTTCTCTTGATGAGGAGGATAGGTCAGCTCTATAGCAATCTTTCTCTGAAAACGAGGTGGTGGCTACTCTTAACACTTTGAGGGGAAACAAAGCTCCAGGCCCGAATGGTTTCTCGTTAGCCTTTTTCAAAGTTTGTTGGGAGGTGGTCAAAGAAGGTGTTATGATGATGTTTCAATTTTTTCACACCAGCATGGGTTTTCCAAAGAGTCTCAATGCTACTTTCATTGCCTTGATTCCGAAAAAATGTGGAGCTAGTGAGTTGAAAGATTTTAGGCCCATTAGCCTGATTGGTAGTGTTTACAAGCTTTTAGCAAAAGTTTTTTCTTTAAGCTTGAGGAAGATCATTGGTAAAGTTATATCTGAATCCCAGCATGCTTTTGTGGGGGGAGCGTCAGATTATTGGCGCGTCTTTTATTGCTAACGAGGCGGTGGATGCTAGATTGCGCAATGGTATTCCAGGATTGTGCAAGTTGGATATCGAAAAGGCGTACGATCATGCAAATTGGGACTTCTTACTTTATTTGCTAGAGAGGATGGGGTTTGGTGCTAAGTGGAGGAGATGGATGAAGTTATGTTTATCTACTGTTTGTTTTTAGTACTTTTGGTGAACGGGTAGCCCGTTGGATTTTTTGATAGCTCGAGGGGTTTGAGACAAGGAGATCCTCTTTCTCCTTTTCTTTTTATCATCATTATAGAGGCGTTGAATAGGCTCATGGATAGAGCTGTTGTAGGAGGTTTTATCAGTGGGTTAAGGATGGGTCGTGTGGATGGTGCAGAATTGTTAGTGTCACGTCTTTTGTTCGCAGATGATACTTTGGTCCTCTCTGGTGCACAATTTTCATAGTTATGATATCCTTGGTTAGTACTTCTATTTTTCGAGATGGTGTCGGGCCTTCGGATCAACATTGCCAAAAGTGAAATCTTGCCGGTTGGAGAGATAGTTGATGTGATTCCTCTAGCTTCTTTCTTTGGCTGCAAAGTTGCTAGTCTTCCTTCGTCGTATCTTGGTTTACCTTTAGGAGCTCCTTATAAGAATAAAGCTTTGTGGAATCCGGTGATTGAGAGATTTGAGCAACGATTATCAGGTTGGAAGAAGCAACTGTTGTTAAAAGGGGACGTTTGGCTCTTATTAAAAACACTTTGTCGAGCATGCCTACTTATTTCATGTCTCTTTTCGTGATGCCGTCCTCTATTCGTAACCGTTTAGAAAGATTGAAAAGAGATTTCCTTTGGGAAAGTCAAGTGGAGGAGCGCAAGTATCATCTTGTTAGGTGGGATAAGGTTTGTTCCAACTTGAGGGAGGGTGGGTTGGGTATCAAGAGATTGAAGGTATTTAATTCGGCCCCTTCTAGGTAAATGGTTATGGAGGTTCCTAACAGAGAGGAATGGTTTTTGGCGGAAAGTGGTGTTTAATAAGTATGGGGAAGGTGATCATAAGTAGAGTAGTCGGATGGCCCAAGTCCATCGGGCTTCGCTTGACGACGGGCCGGGCCTAAACAGTAGCGGGCCTAGTAAAAGTCAAGCCCAGTCCATGTGCACTTTGGGCCTCTGGGCAAAAAAAAAATTGTTTTTTTAATGTAAAAAACTCATAAATTAACTAATAAAAATTATATGGCACATCAAAACTTCAAACGCACACTTACTTACTAGTCTAACTTACACAATTACAAAGTAAAAGTGCAAAAAACACATAAAAAATTCAAGAACATGTATGTTCTTAACCACAAATCTGCTAAATAGTTCTTAAATCTTAACCAAAAGAAATTAGCTAAATAGTTTTTAACACAATTTTTTTAAATACAAAAAAGTAAATAGTTTATCAAACACAATTACAAATAGTCTAAAATTAAATGTCATTCACTCATCAATCTTCAACCAACACCAAGAACATTGGAATCTTCCCTTGACAATTGTATCTCTTCAACTTCTTGTGCAATTGAATCTGCAAGAAAAAATATAGATAAATAAATATGGAAGAAAAGTAAAATCAAACTAAAATTAAATGTAAATTACCTAAAGGTCCAACTTCTTGGAATCTATGCAACCAACTACGAGTACAACAAATGAGGGCTTGCACATTCTCAGGGAGTAAGCAACTTCTATACTTGTGCTGGATTCGACCACCAATACTAAATGAGGATTCGGAAGCCACCGTTGTGATTGGAATGCCTAAAATGCCACAAGCCATAATTGCATGTTGAGGGAATCGATCCTTATTCATTCTCCAATATTCAAGTACATTTACATCTTTAATGACGCATGCTTCTTCTAAGTAAATATCAAGTTGAGACTTGTTTTGACTTGAATTCATTCACCTCAATTCTTGTTCATACTCCTAAAATTAAACAAACACATAATATAGACAATACATAAACTAAATGAGAACGTTAGATAGTTAGATGTTTGAATTGAATAAAGCATTAAAATAATAGATAATACCATATATGAAATATATTACTCAAACTTACATCAATAATGGATAATGAGCTTGATCTACTTGCCATTGAATATGGCTGATGAGGACCCTCTCTTGTTGAGTTAGGAGCAGTCTCAGTCTCAATGACTTCATATTCATCATAAAGTCTATATAAAGTCTCCTTTATGCTATTCACCTTCTCTTCGTAATCAATTGGGTAAAGCCTTTTATAGCAAAAGTTCAAAAAATTCATCTTTCTCTTTGGGTCAAGAACACATCCAAGAGCAAGATTGACACTATCATGACATGTTTTCATTCAGTTTTATTTGAATGGTTGCAACTTGCATGAAATACAAGTTTGAAGTGCGATAAGATGATCTAGATGCCATGTTTGTAATGTCATAAAATGGAGACAAGAAAACACACACTCTCTCTGCTCTTTCCCACTCTTCATTAGATGGATATAACTTGTAATTTCTGTTATCATTGTAGCTCAATTCAGTGAATGCATGACGATATTTAATAGCACTGCAAGCATATATATATGTAGCATTCCATCTAGTTGCCACATCCAACCTCAAGAAACTACCACCAACATTATGAACTCCTCACATACATGACACTATCTGAAATTTTTTCCAAGGCTTTACCCGTCGCCTTCAAACCTTCTTGAACAATAATGTTCAAGATATGTGCACAACACCTTACATGAAAAAACTCAGCTTTATATAACAAATTAAGCTTGTCTTTCAAAATTCTAACCATGCTATCATTGGAAGAGGCATTGTCCAAGGTGATAGAAAATATTTTGGATTCTATCCTCCAATCCTTAAGGACTCCAATCAACTTTCTTGATAATTCTAACCCCGTATGTGGACTTTCCAAGGCACAAAATGAAAGCAATTTACTATTTAACTTCCAATTTTCATCAATGGTGGAGCCAATCAAATGCACCCCTCTTAACACGATTCATTCAGAGGATGTGAGTGATTCAGATTCTTTGCAGGATCGTTCATCGCATGAGGAATAGTCGCTATGGGTTCGTAGGAGAGCTAAAGGTCTTGGCAGATATTTGGGAGTGGCCTGTGAGGGTTTTGATGATAGGATTATGGATTTGCTCTTGGATATTGAGAAGCAGTGGAGAACTTCAAAAACAAAAAAGGGGCCACAGAAAATAGCTGTGAGAGAAAAAGGAAAAAGAGAATTAAAGCAGTTGTGTAGCAGTTTGAAGTTTCATAAGTCTGGTTGTTTGGAGGGGGAGGGGAGGAGGAATCGCAATCAGAAATAAGTTTATCATGCATCTAAAAATAGTTTCTTGGAATGTGTATGGGCCATGTGCAGACAACCTCCGTCAGAATTTGTGGGAAGAGTTAAGAGTGATTAGATTGAGATGGGGAGCACCTTGGTGCATGGAGGATTTTAATGTGGTTATATTTCTGCGGAACGCTCAGTGCGCAGTCTTTCTCGAGCAATGACGGAATTTAACGAGTTTATCAATGACATGGGGTGGTGGATTTGAATTTATTGGGAGGCAATTTCACGTGGTTCGACATGGGGATAGACAAAGACAATTCTCCGTACTTGATAGATATCTTACTTCTACGATTGGTCTCGATGTATTTAGTGATTCGGCGTAGCATTGTTTAACTAGAGGTCTCGCATCATATTCCCTTTATGCCGAGTATGGGGTTATGCGGAAAGGGAAGTCTCCTTTTAGATTCGAGAACATGTGGCTTTTAGAGCCCGGTTTCTTGACCGATAACGCTCTAGATGGTGCTCGTATGAGATAAATGGGAGCCAGGACTTTATTCTTGCTAAGAAACTGAAACTTCTTAAGTTGGATTTGAAAGTGTGGAATAGGGAGGTGTTTGGGAGGATTGATATCAAGATTAAGAAAATCATGGAAGAGATCCGATTGTTGGATGAGAAGGCGGGTTCAGAAGGCTTGGATGAGTCAGAAGAAGAGGCACGAAAGAATTGGAAAAGCGAGCTTGAGGTTTTTCTTATCAAGGAGGAGGTAAGTTGGAGGCAAAAATCAAGAGTGCAGTGGCTGAAAGAAAGGGATAAGAATACCAAATTTTTTCATAAGATGGAAAGTGCTCATAAGAATGTGAATCAGATTCGGAAAGTTACTATTGGAGAGAATCTTCTCGAAGATAGGGATGCTATTAAGGATGGCATAGTGGATTTTTATACTAAGTTATATTCGGATAGTGGGGCGTGGCATCCTAAATTGGAAGACACTGATTTTAAGAATCTGGTCGAGAAGGATAGGTGTTCTTTAGAACGCCCTTTCTCGGAAGAGGAGGTTTTGGTAGCCTTGCGTAGTATGAATGGTGATAAGGCTCTGGGTCCTGATGGTTTCTCTATAGCCTTCTTCTCTTCTTGTTGGGAGATTCTTAAAGATAACATTATGGATGTGTTCCACTATTTTCATGCCAATATGTGTTTCGAGAAAAGTTTCAATGCCACTTTTATCACTCTTATCCCGAAGAAGGCTGCTACTAATTTGGGAGATTTTAGACCTATCACCGTGGGAGGTTTTTATAAAATTCTATCTAAAGTATTGTCAATCAGATTGCGTCACGTGATTGGGAAGTTGGTGTCGGATTCTCAACATGCATTTGTGGGGGAGAGACAAATTATAGGCGCGTCGTTTATCGCCAATGAGGTTGTGGATTTAAGGATGCAACAGGGATGTCCCGGGTTGATGTGTAAACTGGATATCAAGAAGGTGTATGACCATGTTAATTGGGAGTTTTTGATGTTTCTAATGGAAAGGATAGGGTTCGTTGTTAAATGGAGGAAGTGGATTTTGTTTTGCATCTCTTCACTTGGTTCTCAGATCGGTTAATGGCGAACCCGCTGGTTTCTTTGCTAGTTTGAGGGGGCTAAGGCAAGGAGATCCTCTCTCCTTTTCTATTCATCATTATTATGGAAGCATTGAGCGCTTTTATGAGAAAGCTGTGAGAGGAGGATTTATTCGGGGTTTCGGGATGGGAAGGTATAGAGGAGAGGAGGTTGCCATCTCTCACTTGCTTTTTGCAGATGACACTTTAATTTTTTGCGATGCCGAGATTGGGCAGTTGGGCTATCTTCGTCTTGTGCTCATTTTCTTCCAGGGTTGCGAATTAATATCGCTAAGAGTGAAATCATCCCGGTGGGTGTTGTGGAGAATATTCATCAGCTTTCTTCAGTGTTTGGGTGCAAGGTTTTTCATTTACCTTCGACTTATCTAGGTTTGCCGATTGGTGCGTCTTTCAAAAATAGAGCTATGTGGAATCCGATGATTGAAAGATTTGGTCGGCGGTTGACGGGGTGGAAGAAACAACTATTGTCCAAAGCGGGTAGACTTACGCTTATTCAAAATATTTTATCCAGTCTACCCATATATTTCCTTTTACTTTTTGTGGTGCCCTTGCCAAGCAATATTTTGGAAAAGATGGAGAGAGATTTCTTGTGGGAGGGTCAAGGGGAGGAGCATAAAATCCATTTAGTTAATTGGGATAAGGTTTGTTTGAACATCAGGAAAGGAGGCTTAGGTATCAAAAAGTTAAGTTGTTTCAATTTAGCTTTACTTAGTAAATGGTTTTGGCGATATATGGAGGAAGAGTATGGGTTATGGAGGAGGGTGGTGATTAGTAGATATGGAGAGGGTGATCATTTTTGGTTTCCTAAAATAGTCGTCGGTTTTATTGGGTCAGGAGTTTGGAAAGGAATTTGTAAAGGGTGGGCGCAGTTTGAAAGGTTTGTTTCATTTGAGGTTGGCAATGGTTCGAGAGTGAGATTTTGGAAAGACAAGTGGTGTGGGGAAGAAGAACTATGGAGAGTCTATCCCGAAGTTGTACAATTTGGCGGCGACAAAAACCTGCTATGTTAGTTCGGTGTTGCATATTGATCAGGGTAGAGTGGTCTGGAATCCCTTGTTTCGCAGGGATCTTCAAGATTGGGAGATGGAGGTTTGTGGAAATTTTTTCACATTACTTTATTCGCTTCAGATTGACGGGAGCAGATTTGATAAGGCAAGGTGGGATGCATCGAACAACAAAAAGTTCTCTGTTAAATCTTATTTTTTTGCTATGTCGGGCGAAGTGGGGGTTCCCTTTCCTTGGAAAGGTATTTGGAGGAGTATTGCTCCCAGTCGCGTTGCATTTGTTGTTTGGGAAGCTTGTCATGAGGTGATTCTTACGGGAGAAAACCTTCGCAAAAGGGGGATGGTTTATGTGAGCAGGTGTTACATGTGCAAAGGTGACGAAGAGAGTGTTAATAACTTGTTATTGCATTGTCCGGTGGCTCGCTCTTTATGGTATACTGTTCTGGGGTTTTTTGGGATCTCGTGGGTAATGCCCAGTTCGGTTCGAGGGATGCTTTTGAGTTGGTCTCGTTCCAATAGTAGGAGAAGCAATATTCTTTGGAGTGCTATTCCGGCGGGTGTTTGGTGGACTATTTGGAAAGAGAGGAACAAGAGAATTTTCGATAATAGGGAGGTTTCGCTAGATCAATTGAGAGACCTGTCTTTTCGCACATTGTTTTTGTGGTGTTCAATGACGTATCATTCTCTCTGCATTCTTTGTGGATTTTGTGAATAGTTTTAGTGCTGTGTAGTTTGTATATTCCTAGTGTACAAAGGTTGTGTCACCTGTTTTGACGCCTGTTATATATACTCCTTACTTATAAAAAAAAAATTCATCAATGTAAAAAGCGGTCACATGCATATAGCCTTGTGTAGTCACATCAGTCCACACATCAGAAGTTAAGCAAATTCTACCACGAAAATTAGCTAACACACTCTTTAGCTTTTCCTTTTCAATCATAAACACACTTTTACAATCAGCATTTGTTTCTATTAACAGGCTTAAATTCAGGAGTAAAACGTTTAACCAAATCATTATACCTGTCATACTCGGCAAAGCTAAATGGAAGGTCATGCCTAATAATACATTTAGCCGGTGCATCTTGATAGACCTTACTATCAAACTTCCACTTCTTCAAAAGTGTAGTTTGGTTATTCAACAAAGAACTCACATCAAGCATCTGCTGATTTTTATAACACTTGGTAACATGACGTCTTAAATGACTAGTTCCCGAATCAGAATTACAAATATATTTACTTTTGCAACGCAAGCATTCACACTTCTCGATCCCATCTACTATGCCAAGTTGTTTAAAATATTCCCACACACCAGACTTCTGTTTTTTATTTATTTTTATCATCATCTTCACTAGGACCACTATCAATTCTTTTCCCTCTAGTTACCCTCTTACTAGCAGTAGAAGCATTAGTAACCGAACTAATAGTGTTAGGAGCAGATGGAGGAGGAGAATCCATCATTTCCAAGTCATCGATATCCTCCAAATTTTGATCTGAGAAAGAGAGATATTAAAAAAAAATAGGTATATGAAAATAGAAATAACTCAAAATGTATAATGTGGAAAAAATTAGTACAACATAACAATGAATATTTAACTCAACTTTTCCGCTTTTAACATCATTTAAGTAAAGAATCTGATTCAAACCATTTCCCTATTGAGCCTTGTTTGTGTTGTGGCAAATTGGCAATGTCATCTGATGAGTCTCTCTCATCAATGACAATCCTTAATAATTAGTGAGATTCATACCCAGTTGTCAAACAAAAACACCAACAGATTCATACTTAAATCACAAATGATAACATGACTCATCCTACCCATTATTGGAAATTAAAACCAAACAGTTTGCGAACAAAGATGTTTAAGAAGAATTTCTAATCAAACCATGTGCCTAATTAATTGAAATCTCACCAAACTCAATACACTTGCGGATTCCCAAAAAAATATCTAACTTGTTATGTTGTCCACTTTCTCAATCATATGGAATAACTCAAAGATATTTCTCTCGTCTTTAATTTGTACCAAACAAATCAGTCTCATCTCATCTTGTGCATAAATCATCACAAACTGTACTGATATACACGAAAAGTTGGGATAATTTAAGGATGTTAGACAGGTGTTGTAATACGTCAATGAATTAAGGTACTGTCATATAATCACACTAATTTTAATAATTTATTATGTATTATTTGGACAAGACTACACATTAGTACTACACTTTCAGTTGGAAGTTTATTTTTCACTAAGATGTTCCTGGAACGCAGCTACTTCTAGTGATTGCTGTAAACTTAAATGAAATTGATTAGCTTTCTATGGTCACAGGTTCTATGCTGAGTGCTAGAAAGGTTACTAGTTTCTTCGTGGCTGTAATTTTGGCCAAACTACAAAATATTTGTTTCTTATTATGGTAACTCGATCTTTGTCGGTTCTTATTTTGGTTAATAATTAAATTTCAATTTCTGTTACTCACTTAGTCCCTAAGTCGACATCCATTAGTCATAACTCACTGATTATAGGTACAAATTGGTATGTTGAAAAGTTATTTCAATACTTCTATCTAAATTTTTCTGTATTTGATGAGTAAAGAAAGTTTATTACAGACAGAAAGTCATAAAACATCTATGCACATGCACACACACACACACACACATACCCATGGTATAAAAATCTGAAGAGGCTTCTTCAAGGTTGAAGTTCTGTGCAGTTTAGTGAAGTAACAAACAAAAATACATGTAGCTAGAGCCTAAACCAAGCCCAATTTTCCATTCCAGTTTAGGTAGATAGAGAGAGAGCGACTGAGACAGAGAGAGAGCGATAGAGATAGAGAGAGAGTAAGACTGTAAGAGTACCTGTGTCTGTGTGTGACACCGTGGCTGTGGAGGTGGCGGCGGCAAGAAGAGCGAGATCGGGCCTCTAGGAGACGATACAAAGATGAGAGACGGAGAGATCAGAGAGCCGCTTTTGGAAAGAATGAATGTAAAGTAGATTAGTTGGATAGGGTTTTTTTTATTTTTATTTTTTATAGTTTTTGGCTTTTGGCTTTTTAGTTTTTAATTTTTTAATAATTAAGTTAAGTCTCACTTTGTCAATAGTGTGTTCGGGCCGGGCTTTGCGTGCTTCACAGGTTCGGGTCACACGTAGCCCACTGGCTTACCGGGCAGGGCCAACGAGACCCGGTTTTTCCGGGCCTTCTAATTTGAGGTTCAAGCCCTTGAAATAGTTGGGTGGGCTGGACCGGGCTCAATTTTGACAGCTCTAATCATAAGTGGTTCCATAAGGTCATTGACAGTCCATATGGAGTGGGTGCGTGGAGAGGTATTTGCATAGGTTAGAATGCTTTTGTGAGGAATATCTCTTTTGAGATTGGTGATGGTTCCTCGGTACGTTTTTGGAAAGATAAATGGTGAGCAGAGATGGAACTTTGGAGGGATTTTCTAGATCTATTCATCTTGTCAAGGGAGAAAGATTGTTTGGCCAGTTATGGAAGAGGGTATAGAGTGGTGTTGAATCTGATTTTTAGACGTAACTTTCAAGACTAGGAAATGGATTCTTTCATGCGCTTCTTCGAAAAGATCCATGCTGTTCAGGTAGGGGGAAGCTGAGAGGACAAGGTGAGATGGGATGGTACGAGGAGTGGAAAGTTTACTGTCAAGTCCTTCTACGATAAACTGCTTCGGTTTAATTACACTTCCTTTCCATGGAAGTCTATTTAACAGACAAGAGCTCCAAGTTGAGTTGCCTTCTTTGCTTGGGAGGCAGTTAATGAAGCTATACTTAAAGAGGATAATCTGCGGCGTAGAAACAAGATCTATGTTAACAGATGCTTCATGTGCAAAGACGATGAAGAAAGTGTAAACCATTTCTTGATTCACTATTCAAAGAAAGGCTAGAGAATTGTGGAATTTTATTTTGGGGATGTTTAAAATTTCATAGGTGATGCCCGGATCTTTTAGAGAGGTCTTTGGGCAGGTTGGTCTTTATATAAAAGAAGAAAGAGAAATACTCTTTGGGAGACTATTCTGTTAGTTGTTGTTTGGATCCTTTGGGAGGAAAGAAACAAAAGGGCGTTTGAGAATGAGGAAGGTTCCATCCTTCAGCTAAAAGACACCCTGCCTCGCAGTCTATTCTTTTGGTGTTCCGAGCCGATGGAAACTTTATCTACTAGATATTCTTTTGTAGAATTTGTTAATAGCCTTTCTTTCGATTAATGTGTATACTTCTAGTGTACAAAGGTTGTGCCTTCTTTTTGGTGCTATAGTTCAATGCAATACTTATCAAAAAAAAAGGGAAGAGGGAGCTTAAGCAACTGTGCTAGTAGCCTGAACTTTGAGATGTTAAAGGGGCAGGAACAAGAGGGGAGGAGGAAAAAAATTGGTTGATATGCATCTTAAAATTTTATCTTGAAATGTGTAGGGATTAAATGATTTAAGTAAGAGAAACTTGATAAAAGGTTTGATGAGGAGGTGGAAACCGCATTTAGTTTGTCTCCAAGAAACCAAAATGGAGAAAGTCGATGTTAGGATTATTAATAGTGTTTGGGCCTTGGGGTACAAGATGGGTGGAATGGGAACATTTAGGGGCTGTAGGGGTCTTCCGGTTATGTGGGATAGAAGGGTGGCGACAAAGGTGGATTCTCTCATGTTTTCTCGCCTTGAAGAATGTGGAAAATGACAGAGTGGATTTTTACATGTGTCTATGGGCCTTGTAATGATGCTGATCGGAGACATTTATGGGATGCATTAAAGGCTTCAAAATGTAAGTGGGATGTTTCGTGGTGTTTAGGTGGTGATTTTAATGTAGTGAGGTTTCCGCATGAGCGCTCCGGATCGCACGCCTTTTCTAAGGAGATGATGGAGTTCAACGATTTCATTAATTATATGGAGATGGTGGATCTCGTTTTTGGTGGAGGAGACTTTACTTGGTTCATGAATGGAGACCGACAACAATTTTCAAGGATTGATAGATTTCTGATTTCAGGGGATTGGGAGGAATGCTTCAGTGGTACGACCCAGCCCTGTTTGCCTAGAGTCTCCTCGGATCATGTTCCATTGTTGCTGGAATGTGGTGGTTTTGCCAAAGGGAAATCTCCGTTTTGATTTGAGAATATGTGGTTAAGAGAAGTGGGGTTCAAGGATTGGGTGATGAATAGATGGAATTCGTATATCGTGGTTGGTGATCCGAGATTGAAGTTGGCTAGGAAATTGAAGTTTTTAAAGGAAGATTTAAAAGTGTGGAACATGGAGATCTATGGCTCGGTGGACATCAAAATTAAGGCTATATCGGAGAGATCATTAGGGTTGGATGAGAAGCGAGGGGCGGCAGTTGGATGAGGTTGAAGATTCTCACGGGATAGAGCTCAATCAGGAATTAACGCGTTTACTCATCAATGAAGAGATTAGCTGGAAACAAAAATCACGGGTTCAGTAGCTCAAAGGAGATAGCAATACAAAGTTCTTCCATAGAATGGCTAGAATTTGAGGAGTGGCTAAGCGAATTCAGAAAATAAAGATTGATGGTGTAGAGCTGGAAGATAGGGAAGATATTAGGCGTGGTATAGCGGGTTTCTACCGACAGCTTAATGAGGATTGTGGGTCTTAGAGACCTAATTTGGACGGGGTCACTTTTGGAAGACTTGAGGAAGCAGATTCGGTTTATTTGGAGCGTCCCTTCACCGAGGAGGAGGTGGTGGCGGAGTTAAGGCTCATGAGTGGTGATAAAGCCCCACACCCGGATGGATTCTCTATGGCTTTTTTCCAGCATTGTTGGGAGGTGGTCAAGGGGGGACATTATGGAGGTTTTTCAAATTTTCTATACCAATATGAATTTCGAAAAGAGCCTTAATGCTACTTTCATACGCTCATTCCGAAGAAGAAAGGCACGACTGATTTGAAGGACTACAGACCCATTAGTCTAGTTGGGGGCATTTACAAGTTAATTGCGAGGGTCCTTTCCCAGGCGTTGAAGAAGGTGATTGGTAAGATTGTTTCGGAGTCTCAACATGCTTTCGTTAAGGATAGAAAAATCTTGGATGCATCCCTTCTAGCTAATGAGGTTGTGGATGACAAATTGAAGAGAGGTGTTCCGGGTTTATTGTGCAAGTTGGATATTGAGAAAGCGTATGACCATGTCAACTGGGACTCTGTGTTGTATATGATGGATAGAATGGGGTTCGGGGATAAATGGAGGAGATGGATTCGCTGTTGCATCTCTTCAGTACGCTTTTCAGTTTTGGTTAACGGGGAACCTTTTGGATTTTTTGATAGTTAGAGGGGCCTTCGTCAAGGTGATCAATTATCCCCATTCTTGTTTATTCTTGTGATGGAGGCCTTGAGTAAACTCTTGGAAAAGGTAGTCCAGGGGGATTTATTTTAAGGTGGGAAGGGGAGGTGTGTCGGAGTTGGAGGTTTCTCACTTGCTCTTTGCGGATGATACTTTGGTTTTTTATGGGGTAGAGAAGGCCCAGCTGGGTTACCTTCATATGGTGTTACTGTTTTTTCAAGCAGTTTTGGGGCTCAGAATATCCTCAAGGGTGAGATTATTCTAGTAGGTATGGTGGATGATATTGAGAGCTTGGCGGGTTTTTTGGGTGCAAGACTGCAACTCTCCCTTCCTCATGCCTTGGGCTTCCCATTGGTGCTCCAGCCAGAAGCAAAGCTATCTGGGTTTCGGTGGTCGAGCGGTTTGAGCATCGCTTGGCGGGATGGAAGAAACAGTTTCTTTCCAAGGGGGGTAGGTTGGTGCTAGTCAAGAACACTCTCTCAAACTTACCGATCTACTTCCTATCTCTGTTTGTGATTTCTGCCTCTATCCGAAATAGACTAGAAAAATTGGAAGGAGATTTTTTATGGGAAGGTCGATCGGAGGAGCGGAAATTCATTTGGTCAAATGGGATAAGGTTTGTGTTAGAGTGCAAGAGGGAGGGTTGGGGGTTAGAAAACTCAAAAGCTTTTAATGAGTCTTTTTTTTTTTTGATAGGTAAAATATGTATAAATATTTGTATTTTTTTTAATGAGGCATTGTGGAGGTATCTCACGGAAAAGGAGGCATTGTGGAGGAGATTGGTGGTGAGTAAGTATGGCTTGGGGGGTCATGCATGGTTTCGTGCGGAGGTTGTTTCTCCTTTTGGGGTGAGGGTGTGGAAGGGTATAAGAAAAGGGTGGAGTTCCTTTGAGAGGTTCCTTGCCTTTGAGGTGGGAAGCGGAGAGACAGTTTTTGGGAAGATAGATGGTGTGGCGTGAGGAAGCTGAAGGTGGAATTTCCTGTGTTGTTTGAAGTCACTAGGGATAAAGGTTGCTTGGTTAGCTCCGTGTTGTCTAGGGAGGATGGAAGAATTGAGGAATTTCCATGATTGGGAGGTGGATTCGCTGCTGTCATTTCTTGAGCTGTTACAGGCTGTACGTAAATGTAACTTGTTGTTTAAGGAACTATTCAGAGTTCCTAGAGCTCCTTGTAAGGTTTGTTGGGGGTGGTGAAGGAAGGGCCCCAGTTGGTAGAAAAAGACCCACAACCCCTTGGGGTTATCCTGAACATGGAAGAAGAACTTGAAAAAGAAAAATCTCCACCAGACATACGTAAGGCTCTAGCTAGTACACGAAAGTGTATACCATGATTCTTCTGTCTATCAATAACTACATGCATTGCGCAGTGGATGTGAAGAAGTAAGCCACCTGAGAAGCATTTCCTCGAGCTCTCGAAAAAGACATTATATGGACTGGATTAAGTGGGTTGGTCATCCTAAAATTAGGAGTCTTTTCTTGTCGTAAATATTCACTTGTAGAATACCATATCTTAATGGATTGGCGTAATTTTTCTATTTTTTTGATAGTCATCACTTAAAAGGAAGCATTTTCTCAATTTTTGTTATAGCTATTGCAGCCGCTGAAGCAGTCAGAAGATTGATAGGGCAGAAGATAGGGTGATCTGGAAGGCAGCTAAGGGTCATATTTTTACGGTTAAATCTAATTACTTGAAGCTGTTGAATTGTGTTAGGAATTTTTTCCTTGGAAAGCGGTGTGGAAATCTGTAGTGCCCAAGAGAGTGGCCTTCTTTGTATGGGAAGCCATGCACGAAGCTATCCTCACAGTAGATAATCTCCAGAAGCGGAATATTTCTTTAGTGAACAGGTGCTTCATGTGTAAGGCAAGTGAGGAGAGCGTGAACCGCCTGCTTCTACATTGCCCTGTCGCTTCAGATCTGTGGAGTTTGTTGCTAAGTCTTTTTAACGTGGCTTGGGTGATGTCGAGATCAGTTTCTGAGTTGTTCAGGTGTTGGTCTGTTCAGCGCAGAAACAGGAGCATTGGGGTTTGGGAGGCTGCCCATTTGGCATTATGTTGGATGATTTGGAAGGAGAGAAATCAACGGGTTTTCAACAACGAGGAAAAGTATATTCCTGTCTTGGTGTGTAGAGGCTGCGAATTATCGCCTCGGTTCGAAAATGACTTTTGTAGAATTTGTAAATTACATATCTATCGGATAGTAGCTCTTGAACTTTGTATACTTCTAGTGCACTAAGGACGCATCACCTATTTGACGCTAACATTTATATACTCTTTACTTATCAAAAAACAAATTAATTGCAGTCTTATCATCCCAACCATATTTCTCTAACCAACCTAATTAAGACTCTAGTGTAGTGAGCACATATATAAAGGATTGTGAAAAAGGCCAATGTGACAGACATTTCTTTCGGTCGTAGTTGAAAGAAAGTTTTAATTGAAAGAGGGGGAGAAGGGGTTAGCATTGTATTGAGTTTGTTTTGGTGTGGTAAAAGAAGACAAGTGAGAGTTGTTGAGCTTGTTTGTTGTAATTTCAATGCATCGTGTGACAATTAGCAAGAACAATAAGACAAAGTTTGTTTCGGTGATGCTTGGATTTTCTAGATACAAACAACAACCTTTGGGCCTCATGAGTTCTGAAAAAGGCCCATGTCGTCCGTTGGTACGTTTTAAGCATCTTTCATCCTCAAATTATTTGCAATCTTATTATCCCAACCCTCTCTCTCTAACCAACCTAATTAAGACTAGTGTAGTAACCTCATATAAAGCTTTGCCCTGAGTTATATGCTATATACAGTTCAAACCTTTAAGCTCTTCAGTTTCAGGTTCTTGCTTGTTTGATCTTGAGTTTATTGCTCATAAATGGCAGGCAGGAAGGGAGGGAATTTTTGGGATGGGGAATGGAGTGTACACGCTTGAGCAGGCTAAGATTCTCCAGCAAATGTACCATGAGTGTCAAAAGTCAAGTCAGTCTTAAAGGCTGGAAATGATCAACAATTATCCATACCTTTCCACCCATGTGTCCAAGCAGATCAATATAGGTAAAAATTTCTATTTCTCAAAATGACTGATTTGTTTTTTTGATAAATATGGTATATATTAAAAATCAGAAGCGGCAAATAAGGAGCCGCAACCTATTTACACAGGAGGAAAACTCCAATAATTACAGATTACAAAAATTCACTACAAAGTCAGCAAAAGAATTGACCTCAGACCTAACACCGTCACTACACCAAAAAAAAGCAGCTAAAGCAGATCATTCTTCAGCAACGACAAAGACCTTTCCACGTTATCAAAAACTCTCCTATTCCTTACTGATTTGTTTAACTGAGGTTCTTGAGCGTGTGTCTAGCTAGGTCTGAGATATTACCAGAAATTTATGAGAAATGATTTTCCATTTGTAGAAATTTACTATCTGGATGCTCAAAGCTGTTTTCCTTGTATTTGTTATAAGTCTTCAATTTTCTACTTGTTTCAAGCCTTGTTGCTGTTTAAGTGGAATGCTTACATGCTTTTACAAAAGTAGAAAATTGCATCTTGGGTTTCCTTATTCGGTTAATGTTTATTTTTGCATGGTTTAATGGACTGGTAGACCACAATAAATAACACGAGTGATAGGGTATCTGATCTTTGCTGCTTTAACTAATTGAGGCAAGTTGATACAACTTGGAACACAACATCAATGAAATACCTAAATCGTGAGTTCATGTTTCATTGCAGTGCCATGGATAATATGTCTATATGCATTGTCACACATTTAGTTCCTATTGCTATTGAGTTGATATTTTTCTTTTAGTTGGATCACTTGTATTTTCCTGCCAATGTTGACAACTCAAGTTACTTAAGTAAAAACTTGTTGTAAATTTGCATTCCTTTTTTTTGCAGGCGCCATGAGAATGAAAAGAAATTTTTTTTCTTGAAAGAATGACTTTGAAGGACAAATTAGCTGCAACACAGCAGCTACTGTTGGTTGAGAATGATCGACTTCACCAAGAGTTGTCACAGCTGGAGGATGAGCACGAGTTCATTCAAGTGCTACTACAAAAGGTATGCCAATTGACTGCAATTATTTATGTTCATTGTTTACTTATATCTCCTTTTGTTTTGATTTTTATTGACGATTTTAATCGTTTGATACTTACAGATATTCATATTTTATCTGTTAGAACAAAGGCTGAATCAGTTCTTAGTCTGCTAAGTTTTGCCCAAAGCATGTGATTTTTCATTTATTTTTTCAGGATATATTGACTTAATGTTAAAAATGGATATGATTGTTTAATCTTATTAGCTTTGTCATTAAATGTTGGAACCATACATCTGTTAACTTTGTTGGGTATGCTCACTTACTATAGAGACATTTGATTGCAAATTGTTTTCAGATTTTGTCGAGATATAATGCACAAATCTGAATTTGATCAGCGGGAGCATATTGTTGACTTTCTTAAACCGTTATATCTGTGCTGGAATCATATGATTGCTGATTATTGTCATGTATGTCGAACTATTGTAAAAGACATATGACTAGCCCAAGTTTTGTTGGCAACAAAAAAATTTGTCGAAAACTGATGATTAGTCGTGTTTAGTTGAAACCCTGGATTGGTGAAGAGAATTTAATGAAAAAAAAATATTTGTCCGGTTCAATGATTCTTGTACGTGTTGAAAGATAAGATTCTTCAGTTTTATTGAACTTGATGACGTACTATCATAATGATTACTGATAATTGAGTAATGAAATTACTAAAGCCCAATTCATTTGTCACCCAGAAAATAATGAACACAGAATTTTGTCGGAAACAGATGATAGATAAATCATGACGTACTGTTGAAAGCGTATAGTCTCAAGTAAAGAAAAAACTTGTGGCATTCATTGATTACTGTAACACTGTCAGAGAGAATCCTGTGTAGTGTTATTGAACTTGATGATGTGTCATCAAGGCATCAAATGAAACACAAAAAGATGCTTGCATTTTGCATTTCTGTAGAGTGTGTTCTCCTAACTTTTAAATGAAATATGTTTATCCATTAAGTTTATTCATCAGTGATTTACATTATGAAATTATCCTTTCTTGGGGAAAAGCATAGCTATGGTTGTAATATGTCCCTCATCAAGTTCTATGATCAATTTATCATTTATGGACCTCACAATCATCAATAGGAGGCACAGAAAAACATTCGTGCTCTTGGAAACACCAAGTATGATTAAATTACCATCATTGTAACTATGACGTTCATGCATGACTTATCTACCATGAAATCACCATAGAGATTTATAATTTATGCATTTAGACGAGCTTTTTCATGTAAGTCCTTCTGTGGCATAAGATAGGTAACCTATACTTCTTGTATTTATTTGATGTTGTATGGTGTTGTCCTTTTCATGTAGTGCTTGTTTAACAAATTTAGGGCTCCTTGTTAATTTAGTAAGAAAATTATGTGTGCCGGAGGATCTGGTGGTAAAGGCGATGGTATTGTATCTCTTCCTCTTCTTTCTTTGTACTAATATGTAGGCTAGGACCATAGCAATGATTTATTTGCACCATCTAATACTTTTAAAATCACTGCCAAGCTCCTTAAACATAGCAACACTTGATATGTCTTTATTTACCAATATGTTTCTCCCAAAGTAACCTAGACCTTAGTGATTGTTGTCATGAAGGGCATCTAACACTTTATTTATGCATTTCATTCAAACCTATGTTGGACTTTTGGATACTTCAGAAAGATTTAATGTTTGATGGTGTTGATTCTTATGTTAGATTTATATCTGTTCAGTACATTACATTAGTTTTATACTTCAGTGGCTAATCGGGCTGCGTATCGATTAGCGTGGCAACTGTGTATAGAACTTTGCCTAGTATAGTTTTTATAGGACTGCACAGGTTCAGCGGAAGACCTCTTCACAAGCTTCACCGGAAGACCTGCTCAAAGCTTACAATCGGCAGACCTGGTGTCCACCTGGTCTATCATGACGTGTCCTATCCTTGAACGATTTAATGGATCAATTTAAAGTTTATTTCTTTACTGTTTGAATTCAAACTGAGACATTCCCTGACATATCAAGCCAGCGGCTTTCAGCGAGGAAGACTTTTCGCCTGCGAGCAGAAAAAGCGGTATCTCCTCTGCATGCGTGCAACAACTCTCGATCGACTCTTAGATCGCCCACTTTTCGAAGATCTCAGAAATCATTCCCTGCTCTAGATATCTGTGAAGACGAAATTCCTGACTGTCAGCCCCATGCAATTAATGCATACTCAATACAACTGTTAAAGTTTTCGTCTTCTCCAACGAATCTTTTGAAATGCACTTGCTATAAATGCTGCCATTGAAAACTAGAGACAAAAAAAAAGAAGACACTGTACAGAATCGATCGAACACTTAAAGATTGCTCTGAAACTCCATAACTCCAAGTCTTACAGCTCAGTGCATTCAAGAGATCCTTAATAGATCTAGTAGTCCTCGTCAACAACAAGAAGCCGTGCATCAACATTTATTCTATACTTCTTGTTGTTATTCATTCATTAACTATACTTCTGCACGAATTAAATATCCTGTATTTACAGATATTTAATTCCCTAGACCCCAAACATAAGTCAATATTTTGTACACGATCTATTAGGAATATTCTTTGTAATAGATCTAGTGGAAAACATAGTGCACTATTTAAATCCAAGGTTGACTGCCTTGGTGGTGGACGTAGCACTCTTTATAGTGTGAACCATCCCAAAATACTTGTGTTATTACCTTACTGTTTGTCTGCTATTTGAATTGTTTAGTACTTTGATTATCTTTATCTGTTTTACAGCAGAACTTAAGTAACTTGTAAAAGGTCTACCGGTAGTCCTTATCGGCAGACCTGGAACAACTACTTTGAAGGTCTTCCGCTACTTCAATCTTTTCAATAGATTCCAAGTACCCTTCAAAGAATTTACTAAAAAGTTTTAAGTGTATAATAAGCTATTCAACCCCCCCCCCCTTCTTGCTTATTATTGTGCCCGTTGGGACCCACAATTGGTATCAGAGCCTTACTATTTGAAAACAAGTTTTTCCGAGATTAAACTCTTTAGAGATACGATCAAATGGCACAAACGCACTACATGCTGCCTACATCTAATGCTAACCACGTCCCAATATTGGACGAAGGTCATTTTGATGTATGGAAGGATAAAGTAATGAGATTTATGAACTCTATTGACAACAAATTATGGAAATGCGTTACTGCAGGACAACATGTACCAATGAAGCCACATCTTCTAGCCTCCATCGCTGGGAATCCTGTAGAAGTACCCAAAGAAGAATCTGAATGGACAGAGGATGATAGAAAACTGGTAGAGCTTGACAGCAAAGCAATTAATATAATCACCAGCTCTCTAGACACAAGCACATACCAGCAGGGATTCGATGTACAACTGCAAAAGAGATGTGGGAAGCTCTTGTGGAATACTTGGAAGGAGACCAAGACACAAGAGATAACAGAAAATATACATACATCCAGCAGTTTGATTCTTTCAAAAAGGATCCTAAGGAAACCTTGAGACAAGCATACGATCGCTTCAGTGAGGTAATAAATAGCTACTTTTCTCTTGGTAAAACTTATGACAAAAAGGAAATGAACATGAGGTTTTTAGGCTCTCTAGGTAGCTTATGGCATGTTAAGACCACGGCTATGAAAGAATCCAAGAACTTAAACGAGATGACTCTCCGTAGTCTCTACGCAAGTTTGAAGGTTTACGAGCTAGAAGTAAATCAAGCTCTAGAGCAAGACAAACAGTTGAAGCGTGTCCTTGCCGACCATGGTCCAAGAAGAAACCCTTGTTGAAAACAAACCTTCCACTTCCTCGGTGAAAATGATTTTTTATCAGATGAACAATTTGCTATGTTTGTAAAACGTTTTAAAAAATTTGCAAAATATGGAAGGAAGAACACACACCAACAACCTTTTAGGAAGAATGGTGAAAGCTCATCTAAGGAAGAGCTTGTGTGTTATAATTGTAGAAAACCTGGTCATTTTGCCTTCAAATGTCTAAAGCCAAAATTTGAAGCATACCGAAAACCTACTTATAGAAAATTTCAAAAACAAAAGGGTATGTTGGCTGAAGACATAGAAGACAAATAGGTTGCTACATGGTTTGAGACGGATTCAGAAGAGGAGGAGGATGATTGTGAGCAAGCTAACATATGCTTAATAGCTCATGATTCAGGTCCTACCTATGACTCTGAAAATGAAGTCGAAGTTTCACCTAGTCCCTTGGATAAAAGTGAAACCAACAGTGACAGTTTCAGTAAGGAAGAACTTGTCAAGGATAATCAAGATATGCTTGAAGAATTTAAACTGGCCAAAAACAGTGAGAAACTTACTGCTGAGAAATCTCTGATGGCAGCTGAGATTCAAACTCTCAATAGCTGTCAACAAGAAAGTATCAAGCTGAAGGAAGAAAACAAATTCCTTTATGACAAAATTGAATGTCTATCTGAGCACATCAAAGGACTTGACCTAGAGAAAATTGCCTTGCAAAAGACAATTGACTCCTGGAACAGATCCAAGGATGCCTTCGAAGAAATCCTTTCTAGCCAAAAATCTAATAATGATAAAACTGGCATAGGATATTCAGATGTGCTCCTTACGACATTCTCTTCAGTCATAGAGAAAGGTGAATCCTCCGAGACTGCTAATGATATATCTTTCTCTAAACAGACATTCGGAAATATAGGGAAACAAGGCCTTGGCTATTCAAGTGTTCCTTACGTTTACCCCAAAGTTCAGAAAGGAAAAGCCAAGATGATTGATTCAAATGAGAAACCGGAAAAGGTAACGGTAGAGAGAGTGAAGTCTGCCGGCAACAACTCTGCTAAGGCAAAGTCTGCTGGCGGTAGACCTACTAAACCTCTACCGGTAACTATCAAGTTTGTCTATGAAACAGGCAAGGCTCCTTTACCTGTTGAAGGTAAACTTAAAGGTATTCTACCAAATCCTCCTTAAAAGGTAATCAACAGAAAAGCTAAAGGTAAGTCTGATGGTAACCTACCTAGGAAGATTCAAAAGAAACCAATTAAGTCTACCGTCAACAAGCAAGCTGAACCAAGAATGGATGTCAAGAAAAGGAATGATCATAATCACTCTTCAGCTAAAGTCACTAACAGTTCTCTATGGAATTTCCACTTATGTCATTCTTGCAATTGCCTAGGCCATCTGGCTCCAGAATGCCTGCTAAGGTTCACTCCAAGATCTGAGAGACCTAGTTCTCTCAAGGTCAGGCAGGTATGGGTTCCAAAAGGTTGCTAATCCTTAGGACCCAAAAGAAAATAAAGGGGACCTTGTTGCTTTAATTCTTTTTCAGGAATGCTTCATGGCTATAGAATCAGAAAACAAAGACATCGGTACAGACGGTGGGCGCTCAAGACACATGACAGGGAACAGAAGTCTTCTTACAGATATAGCTGAAGCAAGAGGACCCACTGTTATTTTCGGAGACAATGCAAGAGGAAAGACAATTGGATATGGCTCAATCACTAGAGGAAGTCTCTCCATCAACAAAGTTTCTCTAATGAGTGGCTTAAAGCACAATCTTCTGAACATATCCCAATTCTGTGACAAAGGATTACTATGACAATTCAACTCCAACCAGTGCCTCATCAAAGACAGTGTGAATCCTCGCTCTACAATCTTGACCGGCAATAGACAAGGAAACGTCTATGTCGTGGACTTAAATCTTCTAGGGAGATTCTCAAACCTTTGCCTAGTAGCTAACAAAGTTCGTGACAACAGTTGGCTATGGCACAAGCGTCTCAGTCACCTCAACTTCAAGCACCTCTCCAAGCTCTCCAAAAACGGGCTTGTCAAAGGTCTACCTACGGTGTCTGCCGACCATGACAGAAGTTGTAAAGCTTGTCAACTAGGAAAACTTTCCAAGTCTTCCTTCAAAAGAAAGTCTGTCTTGTCAACAAACAGACCTCTTCAACTTCTGCATATGGATCTCTTTGGACCAATCACAACAATCAGTATTTCTGGAGACAAGTATACACTTGTGGTAGTTGACGACTACTCTAGGTTCACTTGGATTGAAACAATGACATCTAAAGTTGAGACGTATGATCTAGTCACTGCTCTTTTCAGAAGACTTCAAACTCCAAAGCTTGAAGACATTAGTGACATAAGATCAGAAAATGGCACTGAATTCAAGAACAATGGTGTAGAAAAATACTGTGATGACCACGGGATCGGTCACAACTTCTCTGCCGCCGGTACTCCTCAACAAAATGGTGTAGCTAAGCGAAAGAACGTAACACCGATTGAAGCAAAGGCAAGAACAATGCAGAAGCTAAACTTCCGAAGTACTTCTGGGCAGAAGCCGCCAACACTGCATGTTTTACCCAAAACAGATCCCTGGTACAAATACAACATCTACTTCCACTCCTCATCAGAAAACAGCAACTGGAGACCCCTCCAGTACTGCTAACCCTCCACCGGTAGACGTAAACTCTGCCGGTACTGATTCCAACTCTTCTGTTGACCCAGAACCCATCTCTTATGTTTTATCCCAAGCACTTTTACAGATCACTCATCCTTCTTGTTCACCAGAAAATGAAGGTTTTGAAGATCATATCTCTTCTGAACCATATTTTGGTGAAAATCAGCTGAATCCGCAGCAGCCACTTAAGCACGGAAAGGTAAGAAAGGTAGGAAAGGTAAGAAAGGTAAGAAAGGTAAGATATTTCTGTCCTAATAAATAAATGAAATAATAAAAGAAAACTCTTTTTCAAAGGAGATTTTGTTTTTCAAAAAAAAAAGAGAAAAAAAATGTTTTGTTTTTCAAAAATAAAAGAAAAGTCTTTTCAAAAAAAAGAAAAAAAATATGTTGGTTTTTCAAAAATAAAAGAAAAGTCTTTTGTCAATAAAGTTTTTGTTTTTCAAGAAAAAAAATATATACAAAAAAAAGAGGAATATTTGAAAAACACAAAAAAAGAGGGATATTTGAAAAGCACAAAAAAAGAGGAATATTTCAAAAAAATACATAAAAAGAAGAATATTGAAAAAAAAACAGAAGAAAGGGAAGGAAAAAGAATGATCCTTTTTACAATTTTCAAAAAAACTTGAAGAAAGTTCTTTTTTGCCGTGCTCGGCGACAGATTTTGATCGGTCGAGTGCAGTTTTTGGGAAATTTGAAAATTTTCTTATTGTGTTTGGAAACAAGGTATTGACCAGCCAGGTACAATTTTTGAAAATTTCTCTTAACATATTTCGAGAACAAGGTATTAACCAGTTGGAATATGGTTCCCGAAAAACATTCAAATCTTCATACCGTATTTGACGCCCGTTCTCGACTGTTTGAATACGGCTTTTCGAAAAACATGAAAATCTTTTTCCTGTTGTGTTCTTGATCGGGTTTTGACCCGAAGGACATGACATCCTCGCTGGTTGTATTTTAGGTTTTGGCATGAACTATGTTTGGTCTGATTTCCTTTATTAAGGAATACGTAGGCAGCCTACATTAGTAGGTCCGACCATGAGAGCATTTCATTTACATATCTACTTAAAAACTATGATAACCCATTATAACCGACTAAATATGTCTAGGTTATGGAGTTTGGATAGCATGATAAACTGTTGCATTATAACTGTTACCTATTGCATTTCTCTCCCATTTTAATTGAACGAAATTGGAGAGTCTATTGTTTATCAACGATGTTCGTCTACTCAATAAGCCTTGGGTTACCCGTAGACTCCATCGTTGAAGGGCTCTGTAGACACCCCAATTTCGTACCCCTGATATGTGACTCTGACATGTGATATCAAGAACTGCTTAAAATTAACAAATGTCAAGTTACAGGAGTCGAAAATGCGAAAGGCAAAGCAGGATGCGGGAAACAATAAAGTGCGAGGGGTGAAAACGCCAAAAATGAAACTTGAATAGGGACATGGCGAGGCCTAAAGGTTGATTGGGCGCCGCGCCATGCCAAGGTGTATGCCGCGCCAACCATGCTACATTAGCTCTGGGACTTAACGCATTGTACAAGCTGTGAAGGCCGGTGTACACGATGATGATGCTCACTGAGGGAATTCTTAATTCCCGATGAGTCCCTCCTCCCAGCTATAAATAGGAGTGCTGGGGCTCACTTTCGGACATACGAAATCAGAGACGAAGAAATGCTGAGAAATTCTCTTCGCGTCTCAACAACGCCGAAGTAAATTGAGATAGGTGTGTGTAGCCCACCAAAGCTTCCAAACCCCGTCCAAACTCCGCCAAAACACAAATCCACCGGTTAAAAGTGATCCCTAGCCTTTTAGTTAGGTATCCACCTTATTTCCCCGGCCCAAAATCCATAAAGTAAGCTGTTACTCTGCCCGAGTAATGAGCTGAAAAACACAAAAAGTAAGTCGTTATTCCGCCCAACCAAAAAGGCCAAAACCATCTGAAATAAGTTGTCATTCTGCCCGAGTGAATGAGCCAAAACCATCCAAAATAAGTAGTTACTTTTCCCGAATTACAACAACAACAACATAACAACAACAACAAAAGACTCCCTCTCCCTGAAGGACAGAGCGAGCGCACTACTACCGCTCTAAAAGGTAATAGCCTTTAAGGGCGTTCTTTTTATTTATTATTTATAAAGTTATTATTTAAATCCGGCCCAATGTATCCAATATAAGCCGTTGTGCTGCCCGGATTAGATTATAAAATATTATGTAAAAGAGTCGTTATAATGGTCAAATATTTTTAAATATATTTGTAATTATTGTAAGGAAATGGTTGCAAGTCCGTAAATAATGTAGCCACGGATGTATTTGTTTTTATTTCCCTGTCTTTTAATGCTTTATTTATTTGCTAAATAAATATAACAATAAGCATACTTTCGCCAAAAACCACTTTTGAGACCGAAAGGGCGAGTTGGGTGCCTAGCACCTTCCCAACTCGTAACTTAGCCTCCGAACCCATTTTCTATCTCTGGTTTTTCTTTTCTTTTTTCTGGTTTTGCTTTATTTTTGCCTTAAAATAAAGATGGCGACTCTAAAACTTTTTGGATCCAGTGTGGCCTCGCAACACTCCTTCTTTGCACTTTTTAGTTTTCCCCTAAAAAAGGGAGAATAGAAATGGAAGGGTGATGCATTCTCATATCCTGATATCCTCTAAACAAGGGATAACTTGATGCGGGAAACTCAAAGGTCCCATAGTGATCCGAAATGGGCCATAAGGCTATTTTTAATAAAATCCATATTGGGGGCATCGCAACATCCTTTTTTGCATTTTTCCGTTTTCCCCTAAAAAAGGAAAAATGAGAATGAAAGGGTGATGCATTCTCGAATCCTGGTATCCCCTAAAAAAGGGATAACTTGATGCGGGAAACCCAAAGTTCCCATATTAGATAAAAAATCCACTAAAGGCAATCTAGGCGCATTCCAACGCGCTATCTTAGACAACACTCCTCTCGCACTTTTGATTTCGTCTTCCCCTAAACAAGGAGGGTGAAACGAGAGTAGTGGTGTCCCGCATCCGCACGTACGCGCACCTCTATCCAAGGGCGCGCGGGGCGCAGGCGCACGTCACGGGAACCCACAGGCGACCAAAGAGATAGTAAATCTCTCGGCCCAAATATTCGACGCACGTGACGCAACATTGGGCACCTACTACAAACTCCCTGTAACAATTTTATAAACAATATTATAACAAAGTCATCGGCGACGTTACAGCCGGAACCCAACTTTAAACTAAGTCTACAACTCTAGTCTACACACTCAACGGCTAAACATGCCGGAGTTCAACAACCAACAATAATATTAATAACTTTAGGTGAATAAAATATGTAATGAAATAACATGGCTCGACTAACATTTGTCGGCTCACAAAAACCAAGTACAAATTACACAATACAAGTACATGAACCAATAAAAACACAACTTTACTACCCATAGTGAAGTCTATATAACTTCACTTCCCAAATGTCCTTTCCAATAAACTAAGACTACAAAAATAAATTAAAAGTAGCAACCTTCACAAAATTACACTTCTAACGTAGGCTCGGCGGTTTCCTTCGAATTACTAGTTCGGCTCGAATCTAAGGAAAACAAAGCAAACGAGTTAAGTCATAATGACTTAGTAAGCTACTAAAGATGCAATGTCATGGCATGGCATTATGCTCAAATAAAACATGTACATCTCATGTCATACTTATAATATGTCATGTCATGGTATAATTCTCAACATAAACACACTTTTCATCCATAGTCATATGGAACACAATTCTACATAATTTATCATGAAGTAATCCATGTCATATAAAGTATGCATCTCACTTCCAAAAATGTGTAGCATGTTAATTCCACATTTTAACTTATCATCAAGCCACATAACCCAATCATACCATGAGTCTCATAATTCTTCATTTATCACAACTCATATAATAATTCATATATGGGAGATTATTGTTTCCATTCTAAGCATACATAACATGTTATATTTTTAGTATAACATCATATCATGAAAATCATCATTTCATTAGCATGTTACATTTCTATTATAACATCTCATCAAGCAATCATCATCTCATGTAAATCATATCATAACCACGTAGCACAGCAATTCATATACGTGCTAGTAAAATAAACCACATAAGAGAGAGAAGATGATTTTCCTTTCCGTTTCCAACGTGTAACTCCTGCGGAAACAAACGTGTCCTCGATAACCCTTTCGTGGCATCGACGTCCCCGAAACAATCCCCGTTCGGGTTCCATAGCTATCAAAGTCATGTGTATTACTCTAACTAAGATCAGCTACTTCCCCACCGTGGCCATCGATGGAGGGGTGTGTGCAAACCCGGCGCGACGATCCATTGCGATCACGAATCCCACAATTCGTGAAGACAATGCATCGTCCCGTCAAAACTGAAACCAAAAACCGCCAGCTGGACTCAAACACAAGCACATGTAATATATACTCGCATGCTCATCCAAAGGAAAAGTACAACACACCGCACTAATCCAATCAAGTAGATATTGACTTTTAACTCACATAGTTATGCATTTCTATGCTAACTAACACATAAACATCTTAGAGCGATAATATCAAGTCTCTAATACCCAAGTGTTCTTCATACACTTGAAAACGCTCAGAGGCTTGACCTCCATCAAAACTACCCCAAATTCCATAGGATCTTAATATGTGGTTCACTATATTCATATTAGTCCAATAATCGACTCCGTTGAGTCATTTCTACTCTTTTCAAATTTGAAGGCATAGAAGCTATTTGCATCATAGCCCTCCTATTATTCAATAGCTAATATTTATTAGCTATTATTCATGGCTAAGTTCTTAAGGTTAGCAACATTGTGCAACCCAACAATCCATACCTTCCCAACAACAACCCCAAAACATGGTTTATATGTTAACACTTAACATTTAAAGTCAACCATCACATTTCAAGCATGTATCTCAAGATAGCATTTAATCAAACATGCTTTCATCCAAATTATCCATTTATCTAAGCAAGATGTAAATTCATCTAGCATGTTCATAACCAACATGTAAATTCATCTAACATGTTCATAACCTTCAATTCATGAATCATAGTTGACCAACATACCCTTACTTGCATAAAAGTCAACTAACCCAATAAAGTCAAACAGTACATTTTAATCATGTAATCAAAAAATGATAATTCATTATTCATGCTCACAACCCAAAGTTCATGAATTAGATATCAACATACTCTTATATGCATGATAGTCAACTCTATTCTTAAAAGTCAAACGAAACATTCCAACATGTAATCCATTGTAAAAATTCATCTTTCATGCTTACAATCAAAATTCAAGATTCATCAAGTATACTTCCAAACTCCCAAACATATATCCATGTATGATTCTAACAATTCATAATATCCAATAAAACTCCAAAAATCATACATATCATCAATAACCCATTTACTTCATCAACATATAATCAAACCCTAGGTTTTTAGGGAATCAAATACCCATCATACCCAAGTCCAAAATTACCAATTGAAACTTAATAACATACTTCATTAAACATAGAAATCAACCTACTCATGCTTCTAGCAAGTTCACTCACCAAAAATTCAAGAATCAAAATAAAATCAAACACAACATACATGTGTACTCATTGACCTCAAATAGCAAGCATCTTTGTTTTCCTTAGGGTCAATGAGCACAAAATCAATAGAAGAGGGAGTCTAGTAGCTTACCTAGCTTGAGTGAAAACTCAAGAGAATCGAAATCCGAACGGTGAAGTCGTTCTACTCGTCGAGGGCTTCGCGAATCCAAAGTTTGGAGGCGATCTAACGGTCGGATCTTTGTGGATTGAAGAAGGAAGAAGCTAGGGCTTCAAAGCCCCCATGGTTTCCCACTCTTTCCCTCACTATACGTATGAAGAAGGGAGGAGAAATGAAAGAAATTGCTGAATTCCTTAATGGTCTTGGGTATTTATACCTCCACAACTAACGAGGGCACAATAGAGATTTCATTGGTACAATTAGTGATTGTTAGATGTAATTAACCACTAATAAAACTCTAATTAACTCCCCAAACATGTTAGGACATGATTAGGACTTAGTATGAGGGTTAGGAAGGGTTTAGAGGGGGTTTAGTGAGGGTAGAATAGGAATTGCACTTCAAAACATCAAAATAGGGAATGGGCTGTTCGAAGGACCATGCGCTCACATGGTCCATGCCCATGTGACCTCATCATGCCAAATTACACTACATCCTCTTTTCTGCAATCCTTGTTCGCGTCCGGTCCTTCCCGCATGCAACCGCAAGCCTTAAAGCTCCAAAATGGCCTATAATTCAACCCTTAAAGTCCTCAAACACTTAGCGAAACCAACCAAGTCTCAAAACACTTTTAAATTAGGTCTAAACTCCCATAAACAACACCCGAAACAACTCAGAGCGAAACCGGCGGAAGGCGCAACAACTCGCTAATGAAACGTCGAATGAAACCACAAATCGACGGACAACAACCCATGATTATATACACTTCAAAAGTATATTAAATAGGCCTGAATGCTCCTCAGATGATTAACAACAGATAGGAGAAATGAGCTCCCGAAAGACGAGACGATCACTCGGCTTAATCTCAAACTACGCGATAAGGAGAATTGCTATCTTCGGAGCGTCAAAACCTCACAAGACTTAAAGAATACATTCAATTAGAAGTCTAACACATCTAAACATGTTATTCAATCATCATGTAAATATCTAGGACCAAATCGAGGTCAGGAACACAAAACGCAAGCGAACTCTCAATCGCGTCGCATTTCGACTATCGTCGGGTTACGACTTGTGACTTTAGCAAGTCAACAACTATATGGCATCTCTTAAAAGTATTTTGGTCTTAATGTGATCTCTCATACACATCTAGACTCTCTTACAAACCAAACGAGCAATCAACAAGGGAAGAAGTGCGAGCATTGCACGCAATTCAAGCTAACCGAGAATCGAGGTCTTACACTTCTAATAGTTCTTTTATTTTTTCAGATGGTGTCGGTGCTGAAAATTAACATTCCAAAGTGTTAAATTATCCCTATGGGTGTTGTGGACAACTTGGGAGATCTTTCTTCTTTCTTTGGTTGCAAAGCAGGAAGCCTTCCAACCACATACCTGGGACTTCCTCTCGGTGCTGCTTTTGAGAATGTAGACATGTGGAATCCAGTCATTGAGCGCTTCAAAAAAAGGTTAGCAGGGTTGAAGAGACTCTATCTCTCAAAGGGTGGCAGGATGACTTTAATTAAAAACATTCTTTCAAACCTCCCTACTTACTTCATGTCTCTTTTTATGATTCCTGCTTCAGTGGCCAGGAGAATTGAAAAATTGGAGAGGGACTTCTTGTGGGAGGGAGGCAACGAGGAGAGAAAATATCACCTTGTAGACTGGACCTTCGTTTGCTCAAGTATTCAAAATGGAGTTTTGGGCATTAAAGTTTTAAGAAAGTTCAATAGTGTCCTGATGGGTAAATGGTTGTGGAGATACATTACGGAGAGAGAGGCTTTGTGGAGGTTAATAGTGACCGGTAAATATGGGCAAGGAAGTCGGTCGTGGTTCCCTTCGGTCGTTAGATGCTCTTATGGATCCAGCGTGTAGAAAGGGATCTCTAAAGATTGGGAGGACTTCCATCGTGGCATTCTCTTCGAAGTAGGGAATGGGGATAATGTTAGGTTCTGGAAGGATAAATGGTGTGGGGATACTTCCCTCTAACAGGAGTTTCCTAGGCTTTATAATCTTGTGATTAACCGAGAGGCTATGGTGAGCGAACATCTCGAGAACCTTGATGGTAGAGATATATGGGTCCCTACGTTTAGAAGAAATTTACAAGACTGAGAGGTAGGTGATGTGGCAAGATTTCTTGAGAACCTCTCTGCCATAAAGAGACAAGGGCCTCCTGAAGATAGGGGGGTATGGGTGAGATCAAAGAGCAGGAAGTTCACTGTTAAGTCCTTTTATTCAGCTTTATGTGATCTCGACAGAATTTCCTTCCCTTGGAAAGTCATTTGGAAATCTAAAGCTCCCAGTAGAGTGTCGTTTTTTATGTGGGAGGCTGCAAAGGAGGCCATCCTTACGGGGGATAATCTGAGAGCTAGAAATAGGGTTTACGTCAACCGGTGCTACATGTGTAAAGAAGATGAGGAGACGACTAATCACCTTTTTCTGCTCTCCTCTGTAGCAAGAGAGGTATGGAGTTATTTCTTCCTCTTAGCAGGCATTTATTGGGTTGTGCCAAGATCATTACAACTCCTCCGTGGTTGGTCACTGTATAAGAGGAGGAGGAGGAATGTGGTCTGGGATACAGCTCCGTTGGCAATCTGGTGGAGGATTTGGAAGGAGAGGAATCAAAGAGCTTTTGATAATGTGGAAGCTGGGTTAGATAAGCTAAAGAATAATGTTTTTCAGCTCCTCCGTTTTTGGTGTTCGAAGACTTCTTTGTATGAATGGAACCTTTTTGTGGATATGGAGGATAGTGCAATCCAATTATAATTTTGTTTAGTATACTTCCCGTGTACAGGGTTACGCCTCCCTTTTTGGCGTCATAATTAATACCACCTTTATTTATAAAAAAACATATTAGAACAAATGGGATAAACGTTTTAGATATACTTTGTTGACGATGGACAGTGTATTACTCCACCCCTTCCCAATGTCACTTGTAACCTCCCAAGTCATTGGTAGTATAGTGCGGTCTAAAACGTCTCCTTTCTGATATCGGCTCTCCATGACATCCTGTTGGTCTCTATCTTCTTATGATATTCATTAGAGAAGATTGAAAATTAGTACCAACGAGTTATTCACTCGGAAGTAGCACTGTCACTTTTTGTAACCTATTTTTAAACATTTTCGTAATATCTTGGCAACCCTAAAAGAGACTTCTTATGATCATCAATATACCTGCCACATAACCAACATTAATAATGTAATTATTTAAAATTTAATTGAAGTTAATGTATTTTCTCGTTGCATAGTTAAGGGAATTACTAATATTTGATGTGGGACAAGATTGGAGAGCAGTTTATTCTTAAGTTTGATTATTTTTACTATTGTTATAAATTTCGAATTTGTAATTAATAGGGTAGTATTTTTTTATTTAGAAGTAGATTTAGATCCCTAATTGATGAATTTAAAGTCCTAGTTGATTACTAGATAAGTTAGGACAATTTTTTTTTTGGAAGTTATAAGTTAGGGCAGTTTTTTGAAAGTTATAACTTCCTTTTTGCAACCGCTATGAACCTTACAAATACATGTTTGTTGTCATTTCCGAATGGTTCAGAAAATTGAATAAAGTTAAGGTTTAATCCTTTTTTTTTTGTGGATTCCAGTTGTTCGCTCCTAGTGGATTCTAGGATTAATAAGGTTTGACGTGCTCAACCTTAATTTAAATGGTTTTCTCGTAGTAAGAGCCCTTGATTAATTCTTCGGGTTTAATCTAAAACATTTCCCCGTATCAAGTGGTATCAGAGCGAGGCTTTTCCTCGGCAATGGCTTACAAAGATGGAGACGATGATTCTATTGTGAGTGACAATGATGTTGCTATCTCTTTAGTACTCAAGGATCTGGCTGCGAGGCTTCTAATCTTGACTGATCGTCTTCAACAAAAGGAGGCGAGGATGCAAGCAACACGGGTTGACCAAGGCATCACACATGGCAAAGATGGGGGCACAAAGATTACTAGAAAATCATATGAAAATATAAATTTTCTTGAGGCTGGTTTTGGGGACTTGTCTATGATGTTACTGAATTATTTATCGAGCAAGAGGGCCATGAACATCATGTTTTAGATATCCTGATTGCAAAATTATCTGATAAGGATGATATACATATGTTCGTCGCTGATAAGGCATGCCCACGTTTGTTCGGTATTGGTATTGCAACTGATATGGTGTGCCCATGTCCTATGCAAAGAGGGCTATTCAGTTCTACTTTCTTTCAAGTTTTTGAGTCCTTTTCAATTACGAAATTATTCAAGGATTTTTGAAGAATCAAAGTTATGGAAGAACCTGTACTACTCAAAATATCTCTTCATTTGGCAAGGAAATAATCAAGTTTTTAGTATGAACTCGAGGACGAGTTCTTTTCAAGAAAGGGTGTATGATGTGGGACAAGATTGGAGCAGTTTATTCTTAAGTTTGATTATTTTTACTATTGTTATAAATTTCAAATTTGTAATTAATAGGGTAGTATTTTTTTATTTAGAAGTAGATTTAGATCCCTAATTGATGAATTTAAAGTCCTAGTTGGTTAATAGATAAGTTAGGGCAGTTTTTTTTTGGAAGTTATAAGTTAGGTAAGTTATAACTTCCTTTTCCAACCGTTATGAAGTTTGTTGTCATAATGGTTTAACCTTTTTTCGCTAGTTGTTCGCTCCTAGTGGATTCTAGGATTAATAAGGTTTAACCAACCTTAATTTAAAGGGTTTTCTCGTAGTAAGAGCCCTTGATTAATCCTTCGGGTTTAATCTAAAACATTACAATATTGGGAGAGATGGCAAGGGCACTCAAAGGTCCTTGTTCCAATCCTCACACCAACAAGGGGTCACACTTACCTATAAAAAAAAAACTAATATTGTTGTCGCTAAAGAGTCACTAGAGACATCAAATTTAGCTTCTCGACGATCCTTTGACCTTTAACCAAGCTTTCAAGAAACTCTTGCCATTTTAAAGCCGCATCCTACACCTAGGGGTGGGAGAGATGGCAAGGCCACTCACTTAAAGAAGTTGAAATCAATACTCAACTATCAAAAAAGGTATTAATTTACTCATTTCGTGTACAATGTCCCTAATTCGCCCTGAGGCATAATGTTTTTACAATCGCCAATGTGGAAGACTCAGCCAGCCTTTTGTGAAGTGTGCGAATAACTTTTGCTTAGATTAGGCTTCTTGTATACCGCTACTCACATCTCCTTTTTGACGGACCTGAGTTAGCTACACTGAGAAAACGAAGACAACCAATTCTATGCCAGCTTCTGGTCTGCTGCTAGAAGTGTACAATGCCTTTGTGAGTTAGAAATGACTCAAATTGATGAAGTCTTATCCCGACTTCTTAGACAGTTTGCATGCATAATTTTTTCCATTTTCTCTCTCGCTTGAGTAACTACCTCAAGAAGTGGAAATTAATCTAGTGTGTTATTATCTAGAAGAAGATATTATGAGATTATTATGAACATCAACATATGGTAATATGAAACTTGAAGATTTGGGGTGGGGCAAGTCTCAAAATTCTTGTTCTCCAATACATTTAAGTGCTACAACTCGTTACCTCTTTTATCTAATATCATAAATTGAGATATTAAACGGGAGCTAGGCACTTAGTTAATCTTGTCATTTTTAGAAGCATGATTGATGGAGTGCATGATCTTCGCTGCATGCATTTTTGGCCAGTGCTCTATAAATATCTCAAAGATCACTTCTCATTATGAATTATTTACCCGGTCAGATTTTCAGTGACATTGTTAAGGTTGCTTGATATTGATCATTTTATGCCAGACCTCCATGGTCGTACGCACCAAGGAATATGAATGACTAAAGGCTCCTCAGGGTGTGGCTTTGACCTTTTTATCTGGAGGAAAATGAAGAGAAAAAAGAAACCCTCCTCATCAAGATATGTTTTTCTCTAGATTCCAGGGATCTTATCCTGGTTCCATATTTTGTTTTTTGATTCTTTCTTGAATCTTGATTTTTTGGATAGATTCCTTTCTTCTTCGCCTATTCCTTTCCATATTCTGTTTAGTAGTGCTGGAGTGATTCATCTATGGTAAGTGAGGCCCTATCTGGTTTATTTTCGAGGATTGACAACCGTTCTTCCTGTAATTTCAGTTCAATATGACAAATTGTTTGTTTAATAGATACTGATCATGATAAACTGAGATGGAACTTTAACGATCAGTTTTTGAAGTATTTTTTGTTTAATTAAGTTATAGCAAAAACTTTGGAAAGACTGTTTTACAGATATTTTCTGAAAGGTGGATTCCCCTAATTCGACCCACTGGGTGTTGGTGGGTTGAGCTACGAGAGAGTGGGGCTCCGTCTTATAAATTAATATTTGTAAGATGGTCATACACGAGTCCTACTCACTAAAAGAAAAAACTTAGGAAAGATGGTCGTACGGGTATATTATGTAAGACGGATCTTCTTGACCCCACCCATCGTGTGATAGTTGGCTGAGTTGTGAGAGAGTGGGGTTCCATCTTACGGTCTCACGAGAGACCTACTCTCCAACTAATTGCTAACTCCGTCTCCTCCGACTTTACTTTACCGTCGGCACCGTTCTCAACCCCTTTGTCCCATTGATTGTCGATACTGTTAACAGGTTCAATTATCGTCACCTTTTTTCTTTAATCCAAGCTTCCAATTTCATAGAAATTATGGTATTTTCAAGCCGTTAAATGGACTTCCTCATCTTGCAGTTGTTAACAAGTTCGACACAATTCGAGTTTCACCATTAAAATGTGGATCGATTGGCCATATTTGTCAAAGAAATGGACTACAACGACACAAACTCTCTCTGTAATCTTCAATATCCCAACAATGTCTATACACTATCCATTTGTACATCTCTTCACTTGAAATTCCTGCAATTTTACAGTTCAATTTCAATTTGAGATAGCTTTTGTGTCAAAATTGTCTATTAGTTAGTGTGTTGTGTAAGCGATTAACAAATTTTCAAGTTTCCTGAAGGTTTTGAGGTGAAACTATTGGCATGACGTAAAGTTGATTTATGGTTATAGTTTGAAATTGTGAATCCTTGTGCATTGTTTTCTGTATTTTCTCTCTTTAGAATCTGTTGGAAACTGATAATGATGTAACAATAGTGAGTCTGATTATTTGAAAGACCCTGTGACAATGATTTCGGACGTAGTTAAAAGAAGTTTTACTTGAAAGAGGGGGATAAGGGTAAGCATTTAATGAGTTTGTTTAGGTGTGGTAAAAGAAGACAAGTGAGAGTTGTTGAGCTTGTTTGTCTTAATTTAATGCATCGTGTGACGATTAGCAAGAACAATAAGATAGAGTTTGTTTCGGTGATGCTTTGATTTTCCTAATACATACAACAACCTTTGGGCCTCATGAGTTGTGAAAAAGGCCAATGTTGCCCGTGGTTTTAAGCATCTTTCTTCCTCAAATTAATTGCAGTCTTATCATCCCAACCATCTTTCTCTAACCAACCTAATTAAAACTAGTGTATTGAGCGCATATATAAATCTTTGTAAAAAAGGACAATGTGACGATGATTTCTTCCGGTCGTAGCTGAAAATAATTTAAAGAGGGGGGGAGAAGGGTTAGCATTTAATGAGTTTGTTTTGGTGTGGTAAAAGAAGACAAATGATAGTTGTTGAGCTTGTTTGTCTTAATTCAAATGCATCGTGTGACGATTAGCAAGAACAATAAGATGGATTTGTTTCGGTGATGCTTGGATTTTACTAATACAAACAACAACCTTTGGGCCTCATGAGTTGTGAAAAAGGCCAATGTCGTCCGTGGTTTTAAGCATCTTTCTTCCTCAAATTAATTGTAGTCTTATTATCCCAACCATCATTCTCTAACCAACCAAATTAAGACTCTATGGTAGTGAGCGCATATATAAAAGTTTGTGAAAAAGGTCAATGTGACGTTGATTTCTTTCGGTTGTAGTTGAAAGAAAGTTTTAATTGAAAGATGGGGAGAAGTGTTAGCATTGTATTGAGTTTGTTTTGGTGTGGTAAAAGATGAGGTCAAGTGAGAGTTGTTGAGCTTGTTTGTCTTAATTTAAATGCATCATGTAAGACAAAGTTGTTTCGTTGATGCTTGAATTTTCCTGATACAAACAACAACCTTTGGGCCTCATGAGTTGTTAAAAAGGCCAATGTCGCCCGTGGTTTTAAGCATCTTTCATCCTCAAATTAATTGTAGTCTTATCATCCCAACCATTTTTCTCTAACCAACCTAATTAAGACTCTAGTGTAGTGAGCTCATATATAAAGCTTTGTGAAAAAGGTCAATGTGACAGTAATTTATTTCAGTTGTAGTTGAAGAAAAGTTTTAATTGAAAGAGGGGGAAGAAGGGTTAGCATTAAATGAGTTTGTTTTGGTGTGGTAAAAGAAGACAAGTGAGAGTTGTTGAGCTGTTTTTCTTGATTTAAATGCATCTTGTGATGATTAGCAAGAACAATAAGATAGAGTTTGTTTCGGTGATGCTTGAATTTTCCTGATATAAACAACAACCTTTGGGCCTCATGAGTTGTGAAAAAGGTCAATGTAGCCCGTGGTTTTAAGCATCTTTCATCCTCAAATTAATTGCAGTCTTATCATCCCAACCATCTTTCTCTAACCAACCTAATTAAGACTCTTGTGTTGTGAGCGCATATATAAAGGTTTGTGAAAAATGCCAATGTGACAAAGATTTCTTTCGGTTGTAGTTGAAAGAAAGTTTTAATTGAAAGAGGGGGAGAAGGGTTAGCATTGTATTGAGTTTGTTTTGGTGTGGTAAAAGAAGACATGTGAGAGTTGTTGAGCTTGTTTGTCTTAATTTAAATGCATCATGTGACGAATTAGAAAGAACAATAAGACAAAGTTTGTTTTGGTGATGCTTGGATTTTCCTGATACAAACAACAACCTTTGAGCCTCATGAGTTGTGAAAAAGGCCAATGTCGCCCGTGGTTTTAAGCATCTTTCTTCCTCAAATTAATTGCAAGTCTTATCTTTTTTTTTTTTTTGATAAGTAAAGTAATATATACCAAAGCGTCTAAACAGGAGACGCGACCTTTTTACAAACTATAAGCATACAAAAAATGTACTAATCTATAGAAAGACTATTCACAAAATCGATACAAGAAATGTTGTGAATGTTGGAAGAATTAGTGTCCTCAACCCCCAAAAAGACAACGCACGGTAACTCATCCTTTAACTTATCCAGTCTCTCCTCATCCTCAAACACCCTCCTATTCCTTTCCCCTCCAAATGATCCACCAAATACCCGAGGAACATGCAAGTGATCCTTCTTCTCCGCTTGTACAAAGACCAACTCAAAAGGAGATCTTTAACGGATCTCGGCATCACCCAAGCAATGTAGAACAGACCAAGCATTAAATTCCAAAGCATAGACACAATAGGGCGGCGGCAAAGAACAAGTGATTCACACTTTCGTCACATCCTTTGCACATGAAACACCAATTCACATATATCACTCGACGCGTCTAAGCAAATTATCCCTGTAAGGATGGCTTCACTAGCGCCTTCCCATGCAAAAACAAAACTCTACTCGAGCTTTCACTCTCCAAATACTCCGCCAAGGGAACACAATCTTCTCTCTTGTTTGAAAGAATATGATAATAGGATCTAACAAAAAATCTTCCTCTTCGAGCCCGCGCACACCACCCTATCCTCCTTGCCCCACCGAGTGAGAGTATAACTTACCAAAAACGAACACAAGAGTCCATCTCCCAATCTTGAAGATCTCTCCGAAATATGGGACTCAAGAGACTTTCCCTTCCTCTATATTCAAATCGAACTTACTAAGCAATCTTTCTCACTTACTAAATTAAACAAATGGGAAAGATCTCCAAAGCTCCCACGTCATCACACCATTTATCCTTCGAGAATCTAATTGTAGACCCATTGCCAACCTCAAAAGAGATGTGTCTCTCAACCGAACACAAGAGTCCATCTCCAATCTTGAAGATCTCTCCGAAATATGGGACTCCAAGAGACTTTCCCTTCCTCTATATTCAAAATCGAACTTACTAAGCAATCTTTCTCACTTGCTAAATTAAACAAATCTGGGAAAGATCTCCAAAGCTCCCTGTCATCACACCATTTATCCTTCCAGAATCTAATTGTAGACCCATTGCCAACCTCAAAAGAGATGTGTCTCTCAAACTGAGCCCAACCCTTCCTGACTCCTTTCCAAACCCCCACCCCGTAGCAGGTAGAAACATCTTTCGGAAACCACAAATGCTCACCCTCACCATACAAGCTCACCACCACTCTCCTCCACCAAGCATTCCTATCATCCCAACCATCTTTCTCTAACCAACCTAATTAAGACTTATTGTAGTAAGCTCATATATAAAGCTTTGCCTCTGAGTTAGTGCTGGATGCAGTTCAAACCTTTAAGCTCTTCAGTTTCAGGTTCTTGATTGTTTGATCTTGAGTTTGTTGCTCATAAATGGCAGGAAGGGAGGGTATTTCTGGGATGGGGAATGGGCTCTACACACCTGAGCAGACTGAGATTCTTGAGCAAGTGTACCATGAGTGTCAAAAGCCAAGTCAGTCTCAAAGGCTTGAAATAATCAACAAGTATCCATGCCTTTCCACCCTTGAGTCCAAGCAGATCAAGCAATGGTTTCTTAACCGTAGGTCAAAAATTCTATCTCTAAAAAGGATTGATTTGTTTAACTGAGGTTCTTGAGCGTGTGTCATGCAAGGTCTGGGATATTACCAGAAATTTATGAGAAATGATTTTCCACTTGTAGAATTTACTATCTATCTGGATTCCCAAAGCTGTTTTCCCTGCATTTGTTTTAAGTCTTCAATATTCTACTTGTTTCAAGTCTTGTTGCTATTTAAGTGGAATGCTTACATGCTTTTACCAAAGTAGAAAATCGCATCGTGGGTTTCCTTATGCGGTTAATGTTTATTTAGGCATGGTTTAATGGATTGGTAGACCATAATAAATAACTCGAGAGATAGTGTAGCTGATCTTTGCTTTTTTAATTGTTTGAGGTAAGTTGATACAACTTGAAAAACAACAAAAATGAAATACCTAACTCGTGAGTTCATGTTTCACTGTAGTGCCATGGATAATATGTCTATATACATTGTCACACATTTAGGTCCAATTGCTATTGAGTCTATATTTTTCTTTTAGTTGGATCACTTGTATTTTTCTGCAAATGTGAAGAACTCAAGTTGCTTAAGTATAAACCTGTTGTAAATTTAATTTTCTTGCAGGCGCCATGAGAATGAAAAGAAAAAAGATATTGAAAGAATGGCATTGAAGGACAAATTAGCTGCCACACAACTGCTACTGATGGTTGAGAATGATCGACTTCACCAAGAGTTGTCGCAGCTGGAGGATGAGCACGAATTCATTCAAGTGCTATTACAAAAGGCATGCCAATTGATTGCAATTATTTCTGTTCATTGTTTACTCATATCTCCTTTTGTTTTGGTTTTGATTGATGATTTTAAGTGTTCAATACTTACAGATGTTCATATTTTATCTGTTAGAACAAATGCTGAATCAGTTCTTAGTCTGCTAAGTTTTGCTCGAAGCATGTCATTCTTCATTTATTTTTTTGGGATATATTGACGCAATGTTAAAAATGGATATAATTGTTTAGTCTTATTTGCTTTGGCATTTAATGTTTGAACCATTCATATGTTAACTTTGTTGGGTAGGCAAACTTACTATAGAGACATTTGATTGGTAATTGTTGTCAGATTTTGTCGAGATATAATGCACAAATTTCAATTTGATCAGCGAGGTGCGTATTGTTGACTTTCTTAAACCGTTATATCTGTGCTAGAATCATATGAGTGCCGATTATTGTCATGTATGTCAAATTGTTGTAAATGACGTATGACTAGCCCAAGTTTTGTTGGCAACAGAAAATTAAGATTGTTTAGTTTTATTGAACTTGATGACACACCCATGATTGCCGATAACTGAGTAATGAAATTTATAAATCCCCTTTTGTTTGTTGTCTAGGAAATAATGATCACAGAATTTTGTCGGAAACAGATGATGGTTGAAATCTTGAGGTACTGCTAAAAGTGTATAATTTCAAATAATGTAAAATTTGTCGCGTTCATTGATTACTGTCGGATAGAATCCTGTTTAGTTTTATTGAACTTGATGATGGATGTATCATCATGTAATAATTTCTTTTACTTGAATAATGTAAATACTGAAGCCCACTCCGCTGTCATCAAGGCATCAAATGAAACACAAAGAAAGATGCTTGCATTTCGCATTTCTGTAGTGTGTTCTCCTAACAGTTAAATGAAATATTTTTATCCATCAAGTTTATTCATCAGTGATTTACATTATGAAATCATCCTTTCTTGGGGAAAATCATAGTTGCGGTTGTAATATGTCCCTCATCAAATGCTAATGGTCACCTTAACATTTATGGACCTCACAATCATCAATAGGAGTTGCAAAAAAACATTCGTGCTTATGCAAACACAAAGTATGATTAAATTTCCATCATTGTAACAATGACGTTCATGCATGACATATGTACCATGAAATCATCATAGAGATTCTGTGATATAAGATAGGTAATATATACTTCATGCATTTATTTGATGCTGTATGGTGTTGTCCTTTTCATGTAGTGATGATTGTTTAGCAAATTTAGGGCTCCTCCTTGTTAGTTTAGTAAGAAAATTACGTGTGTCGTAGGATCTGGTGGTAAAGGTGATGGTATCGTATCTCTTCCTCTTCTTTCTTTGTGCTGTTACGTAGGGTTGGATCATAGCCGTGATTTATGTGCACTATCTAATACTATTAAAATCATTGCCAAGCTCCTTAAACATAGTATCTCCCAAACTTACCTACACCTTAGTGATTGTGTCATGAAGGACCTCTCATACTTTTTTTATTCATTCCTTTTAAACCTATGTTGGATTTTCGGATACTTCGGAAAGATTTAATGTTTGATGGATTGTGGTACATGTGAGATTTTGGTTGGGTTTAATATGTAAAATTTGGGTTCAGGTATTCTTTACAACTAAGCTTAATTAATGAACTAACGGAGACTCTGAGAGAATTGCAGGCTGCTGAAAATAGGTTGTAGAGTGCCATTTTGGTGTATGGTAGGAAGCACTGGAACTCTCTGGAAGATCAATGTTCCAGGTTCGACATGCTGGGACATGTGTTTACTTTTGTTACTTTATGTTTGTAATTGCCTCGTTTTGTTGAATCTTTGTTGACGATGGATGGTGCAATAAAATTTTGAAAGACAACTATGTTTTTCTCTAGGTTCCAGGGATCTTATCCTGGTTCCATATTCAATTTTTTGATTCTTGTTTGAATCTTGTGTTTTTGGTAGATTTCCTTTTTACCTTTTCACATACTAAATACTAGTGCATGATTGATTCACGTAGCTTTACATTGTTGCACTTGCAGCTGCACGTATTCTTAATGATTTTTTTTAAAGGACGAAGCGTAGAAATGGTCCCTTGATTGTAGGCCTCTCATAGCTTTAGTCCCTTAACATTTTTTTGTCTAATCTGGATCCTTTGAATATTAAATTTTTTTAGCGTTAGTCGTTTTGATGGATGCCGTTAACGAAATACCATTAAGTTGCCCATGTACATTTAGTAAGGGCTAAAATGAATTTTTTTCAAACTTAATTTATATCACAATTTTCAATCGAGTCCCTAAGGTTTGTAAAAAAGATCCATAGGCCTTCTTCCCCGAAAAAGAAAAAGAAAAAGAAAAAAAGAAAAGGAGAGTGAGATAGAGTCGTCAAGAAACCCGGTTTGAAGAATATCGAAATGGGTTCAAAAATCGAGGAATTTTGAATAGCTAGTTGATGGGGAGTACTTGAAAATGCCGGAGTCGAAGAAACCTAAGTTGGTTAAACTCAAAAGTCATATTGAGTTGGCATCATGGGCTGACCTGGTGCCGGTGAGTTCGATTTCGGACTCAACTCCAGAGGAAGATGTAGCTTACTGTTTGATGATGTTGTCGAGAGACAAGTGGAGAAGGGAGAAAGAATTAGTTGTCGAACACGATGATGAAGATCGAGCACAAGAACAAGAAGAGGATTACTATGAACAATCGAGAATGACTTTGATCACGAGGTTAACGTGAGCAAGCCAAGCAGGGCAAGAGCAAAATACAGAGACACCTGCAACAAAGTTTTTAAATCTTATGAAGCACTTGGTAGGCATATAGCAAGTCACAAGAAAATCATATTGAATAGTCATAATCATAACAGAATACCTTCACGTAACACTAAAATCCCTAAACGTTACACCATTTAAAAGGTAAAATTACTTAACTACCCCTTTTCACATTTAAACTATTCTAACCCCTTCCTCCCCCCCCCTTCACGTAATTTTGATTATATGTTATTGTTGATTCGGTTTTCATTGTTAAGGCATGATATCACATGTGAATTGGATTGATTTTGATTCGTTTTATTTTTTCTTTTCAATTACAAACAAAAAATCGTTGATTTGCATTTTTTTTTGATTTCAGACAAAACATCCACTACACACTAGCGGATGTTATATAAGATATCCGCTACACACTAGCGGATGTTTTATCAAACATCCGCTAGGGCGTAGCGGATGTTTTATAAAACATCTGCAAATGTGTAGCAGATGTTTTATAAAACATTCGCTAATGTGTACCGCAAGTAAGTATCTATTAAATGTTAAAAGGGGTATTTATGTCATTTTATGCATTAAATGGTGTTACGTTTAGAGATTTGAGTGCTATGTTTAGGACCATTCTCATCATAATCATCAGGGGAATGCCTCGAATCAGGACGGAGAAAGAGAAAATGCAGGGGTTGTAGAAGAGAAGATTCATGAATGCCATGTTTGTTTTAGAGTGTTTGCTTCTGGTCAACCACTTGGTGGGCATAAGAGATCACATGTTATTGGATCATCAATAACAATTGTTGCTACTGGCATAGCTCATACTAGTGTAGTGCATGCTAAACATGTTGCCAAACAGGGGAGATTAGCTTGATTGATCTTAATCTGCCAGCACCAATGGAAGATGAGGATGAGGTTAGCCAGATTGAGCTTCTGCAGTTTCTGATGGTGAATTTGTCAAACCCCATTAAGGGAAAATTGAATTTTATGAGAGATGAAGTTGAATTTCCTGAAGATTTAGTAATGAAAGGTAAAAAAGTTTTGTTTTTTTTTCCTCATTGAATATTTATGGGTTTTTTCTAGAATTTAATGACTAATCTTTATTGAAAAAAATCATTTTAACCCTTACTAAATGCACATGGGTAACGTGCTCCCGCGCCCGCCCCTTGGAACGCGTCGTGCGGATGCGGTGACATCCACTGCTCCGTTCCGGCCTCCCTTGTTTAGGGAGATCGAAATCAAAAGTGCGGGAGGAGTGCTGTCGAATAGCGCGTTGGAATGTGCCTCGGTTGTCTTTAGTGGATTTTTGATCCAATATGGGAGCTTTGGATTTTCTATGTCAAGTTATCCCTTTTTTAGGGGATACCAGGATATAGGAAAACATCACCTTTCCATTCCCATCCTCCCTTGTTTAGGGGAGAACGTGAAAGTGCAAAGAAAGATGTTGCAGCGCCCCCACTATGGATTTTATAAAAATAGCCTTATGGCCTATTTCGGATCACTATGAGTGCTTTGGGTTTTCTACGTCAAGTTATCCCTTGTTTAGGGGATACCAGGACATAGGAATACATCACCTTTCTATTCCCATTCTCCCTTGTTTAGGGGAGAACGTGAAAGTGCAAAGAAAGATGTTGCGAGGCCCCACTGGATCCAAAATGTTTTTAGAGTCGCCATCTTTATTTTAAGGCAAAAATAAAGCAAAACCAGAGATGAAGAAAACGGGTTCGGAGGCTAAGTTACGAGTTGGGAAGGTGCTAGGCACCCAACTCGCCCTTTCGGTCTCAAAACTAAGTATACTTTTTGTTATATTTATTAAACAGGCTTACGTACATTTATATTATTTACGGACTTGGAGACTCTTTTACAAACAATTATAAATATACTTGGAAATATTCGGCCATAGTAACGGCTACATTTAGTAATATTTCCTAACAAAATACGGACAGCATAACTGCTTATATATTGATATTGAACCGGACCAGAAATAATACTATTACAAATAAAGACTTTATTGAATACATAAAGTAAATAATTACAAATCTATCTAAAAACATTTTGCCATAATAACGGCTACATTTAGTACTATTTCCTAAATAAATCCGGGCAGCATAACTGCTTAAATGGCTACATTGGGCCGGACTGGAAATAATACTATTACATGGAAATGAAAGACTCTAAAAATAAAAACTTACAAACGGCGTAGGGGTGTGCTCGCTCTGTCCCTCGGGGAGAGAGAGTCTTTTTCCCTAATTGTGTGTTGTGTGAATTTGGCGATTCATCTTTTCGTATCGGGCTTGGTGAGGTATTGTGTTGTGAAAGTGAGACTAGGCGTCAGGTATTTGAGTGATAGTATTCGTAAAACGGCACCTACTCGGAAGTTATTGGCTTTAGGGGTGCATGAAATGTGCAATAGTTTTTTTTTTTAAATTTTGGTTTGTTTGTTAATATTTAGCATAGTATGTAGCTTTTCAACTTGTAAAACAAATTTAACTTGTTAAGGGACCAGATATATGGCCTATAAACATGAGAATATTATCTTTGTATTATGACAAATTTGTAATAGATATCCTTGATTGTGTTGTGATATTAATATGAGTTAGCATTTGTAAGACAACACCTACTCGTAAGTTATTGGTTTTAGGGGTGCATGAAATGTGCATTAGTTTTTTTTTTTTTTTAAAGGTTTGTAATATTTAGCATAGTAGTAGCTTGTATTTGTAGGTATTAACTTTGTATTTGTTTGTAATTATCCTTGATATATTCCTTCCTAATTATCCTTGTATTTATGTTAACTAATCCCTATTGTGTTTAGACTATTTAGGTTTACTTGTGTAACAACTAACAAGTATTGTAATCATATATATATATATGTTCATTATATCAATAAAAAGGTCATGCAATTATTCATAAACTTTAGTATTTCCTACATGGTATCAAAGTTTCATCTCTCCTAACCCTAAACCACCAAACTTCCACAAGCCTAAACCACCGTCGTCGCCCCTCACAAGCGGTTGTCGTCCCTTCTTCCCTACTTAGGCTTAACATGGCTTCCAACACCATCACCATCCAATACTCCACCGACACCACCAAAACCTACCAACTCATCAACATCTCTAACTACAACATCAACAAGCTTACCCCCACTAGCTATCTAGCTTGGAAGCTTCAGGTTGAATCCACGCTCATGAGGTATGATCTGTACAAGTTCGTTGATGGAACCTCCCCCTGTTCACCAACTACCATCACCGCCAACAATGCACAAGTCTGTAACTCGATTTACCTCCCATGGATGCGACAAGACAAACTGTTGTTTGGAGCTCTTGTCGGCTTCCTCACCCCACCTCTGGTACCGCTCATTGGCCAAGCGACAACCACTCGGGATGCCTGGATCATCCTCGCCAACACCTTTGCTCGTCCCTCTCGTGGGCACATCAAGAAAATTAAGGACCAGTTCAAGTTCAAGCAGGCTACAAAGGGCTCTCAGTCCATCTCCTAATATATGCAGTTCATCAAGGGCAAATTCGATGAACTTGCAGCCCTCGAAAAACCCCTTGACCATGAGGACCTTATAGAAACAGTGTTGGGTGACCTTGGTGAGGACTATCGCCAGGTCGCTAATGTGATTGAAGGTCGTGACACTCCCATCCCCTTTTATGAACACCATGAGAAGCTCATCAAATATGAGCTTGTTTCTGAAGCAATCCACATCCACTCCCCACCTCGCCATGGCTAATATCGTGACCACGAGGCAACATGGATCTGCTCAGTCATAGTATCCTCACTCCCAGCAGATCCGCATAATCACCTCGCTCCTCACAGCCAACCACCTTGTGTTCTTACCGACCTTAGCTTGGCAAATGTCATGTAGAAAACCAGGTCACACGTTCGCCCCACCTTTCAGCTGGTTCCGCCCTCGGTATCAAATCCAGCTCGCTCCTCGCATGCAGGCAACAACTGGTAACCGCGAGCAAACATAGCCACAACCTTAAGCAACCCTTAACCCAATTGAATCCTAGACAATGGTGCTTCCCACCATGTCCTCAATGATCTCGGCAATCTGTCTCTCCATCATTAGTACTCGGGCACCGATGACATGGTTATTGGTGATGGCACCGGGTTACACATTGCCAACACGTGTTCTACTTCTCTTCCTACACCTTCCACCGCCTTTCAATTGCATAATGTTCTGTTTGTTCCTAACATGCAAAAAAAATATTATTTCTATTTTTTAATTTTGTACATCCCATAAAGCATCCATTGAATTCTTACCAACCTCTTTTCATATGAAGGATCTATGGATTAGGGACCTTGCTGCTGACAGGATAATCTAAGGACGGTGTGTATGAATGGCCGAGCTCACTCCCCCCTCGTCAACCCACTGCCTTTGCAAGTTCCAGGGTGCCTGCTCCTGACTGGCATCATCGCCTTGGTCAACCTTCTTCCCAAGTCCAGAATTATCTAGAGTCTTAAGCTTTCTCTCAGGTATACTCGAGTCATTTCCTCATACTGTAATGCATGTCTATGCAATAAAAGTCACAAACTTCCATTTGTTTTATCTACTATTGTCTCCATCCATCCCCTTCAAATCATTTACTCCGATGTATGGACCTCATCCATCCATTCCATTGATGGGTTCAAAATATTATTTTATATTTGTTGATCATTACACACATTACATATGGTTCAACCCCCTTAAATGTAAATCGGATGTTGCATCCATCTTTCCTTGCTTCCAAGCCTTGGTTGAAAACCACTTCAAATAGAAAATAGTCACCCTTTACTCAGACAATGGGGGGGAGTATACCGGTATTGCCGATGCCACTGGTCTGGCCACCTACCTCGCCACCAATGATATCTCATACCTTACTTCACCTCCCCACAGTCCTGAGCATAATGGCTTCTCTCACCGTCGCCATCGCCATATTGTTGAAACCGATCTTTCTCTCTTGACCAATGCTTCCTTCCCCCTCACCTACAGGTCGTATGCCTTCCTTACAGCCACTTACCTCATCAATCGCCTACCTACACCCACACTCCATAAGTCCATATGTTGTCCCCTTATCAAAACTATTCGGATCTGCCCCAAACTACCTAAAACTTTGAGCATTCAGTTGTCTCTGCTACCCCTGGCTGCGACCATATTCTTCTCACAAATTCGATACTCGGTTAACCACTTGTGTCTTCCTCGGGTACTCTCTCACCGAGAGTGCCTATATTTGTTATGATCCGTCCACCACTAGGCTCTTTGTCTCCATCCATGTTCGGTTTGTCGAGTCTCAATTTCCCTTGTCCAAGATCGCTCTGGCCCTTCCTCACCGGATGAGTCCATCGGTAACATCTGGTTACCACCTCATGACCACCTCGCGGGTTCATACACACCACCCTCAGATAGTCCTCGCAACGACATGACTGGTGCTCCTCTTACTACCTTAGACCCACCCACCCCACCTTTCGAGCAACCTTCAAGTTTGTAGGTTGAACCAACTACCACCGACCTTCCTCAAACCGACTTTCCCCAACAACCTATTACCCCAGTAGCATCCCGAACCTCGACTATTATTACCTGCTCGAGAAATAACATCCACAAACCAATACACAAACTCAGTCTCTTTGCTTAGCTCTCCTCGGATATTGAACCCACTTGTGTAACCCAGTCCCTCAAAGACAGCAAGTGGTGTCAAGCCATGTATGAGGAATATGATGCTTTCATACCTCCCAAAAAAAATTCCTAATATTTTTGGTACTTGGGACTTGGTACCTCCCACCTGGGTTCCTAATATTTTTGCCTGCAAAGGGATATTTAAGATTAAATGATTTCCTGACGGCAAAATTGATAGGTACAAAGATCATTTGGTTGCCAAAGGATTTCATCAACAACCGGGGATTGATTGTCATGAAACATTTAGCCCTGTGGTAAAACCCACCATTGTTTGTCTCTTCCTCTCAATTGCTATTAGTTGGGGTTGAGATTTTTTCAAGGACGTGAATAATGTCTTTCTTGAAGGGACTCTCACCGAGGAAGTCTTCATGGCTCAACCACGCGAATTTGTTGGCTCGGACCACCCTCAACATGTTTGTTGCTTACGAAAGGCTAGCTATGGTCTCAAGCAAGCCCCCCCGGGCATGGTACAATGAACTCCGTCAGTTTTTGCTCGCTGCTCGATTGACGAACTCGGTGCCTAATACCTATCTCTTCATCTTCAACGAGCAGGGTATCACCCTCCTGTTGCTCGTCTATGTTGATGATATCATCATCACTGGCAACACCACCACAGTTGTCTAGGACTTTATCAATATTCTCACAGACCACTTCTCGCTCAAAGGCCTCGGCCTTCTTCATTACTTCCTTGATGTCGAGGTGGTTCCTCGCCCTATTGGTGTATTCCTCTCTCAATGGAGATACATCACCGATCTGCTTGCTCGCACTGGTATGACTGATGCTCGACCAGTGACAACCCCGCTTGCCATCTCACCAATTCCCACTCTTTAGTCGGGTATGACCCTCATTGATCCCACCAAATTTTGAGCTGTCATTGGGAGCCTTCAATATCTCTCTCACTGATCGCTCGAATATAGCATAAGTGATCAACAAGCTCTTTCAATTCATGCATCGGCTGACCACAGATTACTAGGCTTGCGACCAAACGTCTTATTCGCTATCTCTGTGGCACCATTGACACTGGTATACTTCTTCATCGTCAATTTCCTCTAGACCTTCATGCCTTCATAAATGTCGACTGGGCGGGTAACAAGGATGACTTCACCTCCACCAGTGCTAAAATAGTTTATCTTAATTGCAATCCTATTTCCGGAGCTCGAAAAAGCAGCGTACTATTGCTCGCTCATTGACAGATGCTAAGTATTGACTTGTTGCAGCGACTGATGTCGAGGTTTGTTGGGCATCTCCTACTCGACACAACCCGTCTTTTATTGTGACAATGTCAGTGCCACCAACCTATGCGCCAATCTCGTATTTCACTCACGCATGAAACATGTTGCGCTAGATTATCACTTCATTTGCCAACAAGTCCAAGATGGGCTCTTATGGTTTCCCATGTATCTTTGGCGGATCATCTCGCTGATGCTCTCACCAAGCCGCTTCCTCGGTAGCGCTTTCAGCATCTTCTTCACAAGATTGGTCTCTCCTCGCGGGGATCCATCTTATGGGGGCTTATAAGAGAATAATATCTTTGTATTTATTTGTAATTAGCCTTGATAAATTCTTTCCTAATTATCCTTGTATAAAGGTTTTCTAATCCTTATTGTATTTAGACTCTCTAGGTTTATTTGGGTAACAAGTATTGTAATCCTATATATATGTTCATTATATCAATAAAAAAGTCATGTCATTATTCATAAACTTTAGTATTTCCTTCATGGCCCATGGCATCTTCAACACAAAAGGTACATGGTAGAGCTATCTGCTCTTTGCTCTTCCCATGTTGCACTAATTTGGTCACTGGCATTTATTTAAATCAATAAATTTGTTTCTTGATGTTTTTGTGGCCTCCAAGACTGAAATCTTGAGCTTATTCTCACCCTAAGCCTCTCTTGGACTTCTTTGTTCATCATGTCCAACAGCTTGACACTCCATTATCATCAATGTTGATTATCAGATGTTTTCGGAGGAGGAGCATAGGGGGTTAAAGAGATCGATGGTTCCGGTGACTTCTTTGTGTTTTTTTATACGTTTTGTTTTATTTTCCAATATTAAATAGTAAAAATATCTTCTTTTTAAGATACATATAAATTTTGGTCCCTGAAATGAACAAAGGTATTTTTGTCTAAATAAAAAATATTGGAAGACATTTCGAAAGGTAAAGGTTGGAGGGGGAATCTAACAAAAAAATATCGCCACAAGAGACCAAATTCAGTTGGTCTCATGAAATTGTTAATTAATTCTTCATGAAATTGATTAACCTATGACAAATCTACGTGCTTGGCATTAATTCATGGTGAGTGGTTTATTAAATGCTAGGCCATTTTTTACAATACATTAATTTCTACCGATGACAAATTTACATGTTTTGTTTTAATTCATGGTGAGTGTTTTATTATTAGAAGTAGGGCTATTTTTGTATATACATTAATTTGTTAGAAACTACTCATCCTTTCATAGATAGAGAAATTTAAAAATGGTTAAAACATACTTTGTCTGTACTTAGATAATTGTCATACTTTCCTTTTTTCGTTCGTCCCAAAAAATATTGTCTTGTTTGTAAAATTTATTTTTTAGAAAAATATTTTTACTATTTTACCTTACTTTTTCTTCATAATTTAATCATGGGTCCATGCACATAGGCTTCAAAAAAACTACATATTATACTAATATTAATGTTAATTAACAGAGGTTTACAGAGGAGCATAGGGGGTTGAAGAGATCGATGGTAGTGGTGATTTCAAAGACGAGATCTAATCAAATTGATGTGATATTTATCAAACATTTTGAACAAATCATGAAAGTTAGGTATTGATCCAACACGAAAATCCCAAACTGAAGGAGTTAGAAAGCAATGTTGTCTAAGATTAAGAATTGGATTAATTTTGTTGAATGAAAATTGGTGTCATACATTTCCACCCATGTAGATTTACAAATTAAAGTTTTATTATAATTTCACATGCTTCTACAATTGTCATTGACGTTGAATCCCACCTCCTAATTAAGTTGAATAAAAAACTACAACGATATCCCTCGGGGGAGTTTGCTATATTTTTCTTTAAATATGTATATATCGGCTAGTTATTTGATTATTTTGAACAAATACAAAGCCAATATGTTTCTTGAAAAGTTACGAAGAAATTTTAAACCGAAAGAGAAGAGAAAAGTTTTTTTTTTTATCAATATATTTTTTGGTCCACCAACTTTTTTGAAATTTTCAGCTTGGCCCACTCCTACATCTCTATTTTTTATTTGTTTGGTCCTTGTATTTTTTTTTTGTGCGAGATTCTCCCTTTTCAGGTTTAATGTTACGTTTTCCATCAATTTTTTTTCTAAATGACTATAGTGCCCTTACTATTCTCTTCTCAATTTTTTTGTGTTAAAATTCGATGTCTCTTCTTCCTCTTTACCCATTTGATTGTCCCCCAACTCATTAGGTATGCCATCAAACTCCATCGTCGGTCACCATCTCCATCCCCAACCTCAGTTCTCCTCCTCCATCTCAGCTCTCTCTCTCTCTCTCTCTCTCTCTCTCTCTTTCCCTCTCTCTCCGCCGATCTCTCCCTATCTAAAAATCCAAACCCTTAGCTCCATCACTTTGTTCATCCATTCTTGCTTCGGCCCAAGGCATTACTTTCCGCAACTCTGGCAATAAATTCGAGCGTAAGTCTTGGAAGTGTAACTCAATTTTCTCAACTTCAAGTAAGATTTTTCAAATGAGTGGCGCTATATAGATCCCCAAAACATATTAGTTGACCACTTTTCTACGTATACCCCCACCCGATTTGAAAATACTCCAAAACACTAATTGTAACCCCCATGTTTACCTATTTTGCCCTTTTCAATTTTGAAACCCACATTTTACACAAACCACCTCCCCTATCTCTATCCCCAACCCAACAAAACCTGATTACCCCTCCCCTCCTCACCTTACGCACACAAAACGGCAAACCCATACCCCCTTTCTTCTTACTTCCTTCTACAACCAAATTTGAAGAAATTGGAAGAGGAGAGACCGCCCATCGTCATCTTCTTTTTTTGGCAAAATGGAGAATCAAGTTTTATATATTTTTCATTGATTTTGGTTTGGTGTTTTGTTAGAATGTAATTTGTTTGTGAAATGTTTAGGGTTGAGATAGGAGTTAGGATCACTTTGGTGTTGATTGTGAGTAGTTTTAGTATCACGCCCCAAACTTTTCCTACATGGGCCCCAGTTTGGGACATGATCTAATTGATAACTAAACACAACATAAAACAACAATAATCAAATTTTTTGAAACGTAGCTGAAATATAATACTTATATATTACAAGCACAACTTAAAAGTTTTATAAAATATTACAATTCAAAATATTACAAGCACAACAATTCAAAATAAGACGAGAAGTCTTCCTACACAACTTAAAATCTGTCAAAAAAAATAACTATGGAAGCTACCCAAAAATAACCACCACGGACTTTCCAGCGTCGTAGCTACCATACTCAACGCTTCACCTGACTGAGATCTAAGGAAAACAAATAAGGACGGGGTGAGTTGAAACTCAGTGGTTTTAGGTGTACTTATATATGTTATGCATGTATGCAACATGAGACATGCTATGATAGTTAGCAAGGCATACAACAATATAGTTTTCACATAACACGAGAGCAATCAGATATAACCCAATTATTCAAAGTAGGAAGTATACATGATTGAGATACATCTCCAATCAACCGCAATCCCCCAAACTCCACTTGATATCTCGAGCACGATCATAGTCAAACACATTATCCCGGGAACGGTTAGTCACGAGGCTAGGTCCGTACGACCCCGAACAGTCGTGAGGACAAACCTATTACCCAAATAGGGGCAAACTTAACCTCGTCATGGCTGTGACTAAGGGGTATAGGCCAAATCAAACTCTGCTGCTAACATGCATAACCCAAATAGGGGCAAACTTAACCTCGTCATGGCTGTGACTGAGGGGTATAGGCCAAATCAAACTCCGCTGCTCTCCGCCCCGTGACCAGGTTAGAGGTAATGTTCGACGCCTAATGGGTACGTTTTGTACACAATAATCTCTTTATCCCAATGCCATACATACTTGTCATTCATAATTGTTCAACTCATTTCACAATGTTCAACTTGTTCTCAAATTCACATTATCACATATCGCAAATTAAAGATACAATGGTTTATGACGTACAACCATTGTTACCTTCTATAAGACTATAATATTATCATGGTTCCTAATTGCTCAAGGTAAAATACCAACTTTATCTCTTCACATAGTCAATTATTCACATAACAATGCCCAATTAAATTTGGGAGCTAAACACAACATGTGGCTTTTCAATAACATCAATTTATCATAGTAATGCCAAGCAAAATTCTCAAAGAATTATTTCAAAATTTACAGACACATATAGACAACATTTCAACATAAAATATATCATAATTGTTCAATTATCTCCTCTAATAAACAAGAAGTCATGGATATGATAACCATACATAAGTAAGAATCCCCCTACCTCAAAATGAAGATTTCAAACAACAGAGGAATTCAAAATTGAATCAGTTCAAAAGGTAGCTCTTGGTAAGAGGAACCACTCTAGTGAAGACCAACCAAGTAAAATATGAGATAATGACCTTCAAATCCAAGCTAAATCCCCCAATGTCACCATCTATAGGTGTGTTTGTAGGTGTTTGAGTCTGAAAATAATGAACTCCAATGAGTCTCCAACTAATCAAATTCGTATTTACATGGTTGACCAAATTAATGTTAAATGATGAAAAAGAACAACTTAAAAGTAGAGGTAACACGGTCGTCTTCTCCTATCAACGCGACCTTTTACGACAACAATGCAGTCGCTTTCCCTTAAAAAACCGACTGCATAAATTACAGAACCACTCCCTTATTTCTTGGCATGAGACGCGGTCGCTTTACATTTGTAACGTGACTGCTTTCCCTCATAACACAATTGCGTTGTTCACAAGAATGCGACCGCGTAAATTACCAAATTGACCCAATTCTAAAAGCATCGAACACGGTCACCTTGTCTTAAGAGACGCAACCGCCTTACCATTTATTACATAAAAACACCCTAAAAAAACTTACCAAATTTGAGACAAAATGAAACCAGAACACAACCAAACATAAACAAGCCAAATCCAAGGCTTACCAATACTTCCCAAAAACACAACATAACATATATAGTGAGTTCAAACTCCAATTTACCATAATTCCATATAATCAAGTTGACCAAAACATAGACAATTATTCAATCCTTTCCATAAAGTATCCAACAACATAAAATTGACCCTAATTGATAACTAAGTTCCACTCACCACATACTAGCATGCCCAAATCAATTCAAACATAATTTAGTACATTAACAAACGACTTTACTATCCCAAGTTGTTTCCTCAACATCGTGACTTTGCCAAAGGACCTTGACCATAGGAATGACTTTGGTCCTTAGTAGTTGCTCCTTCCGATCAATAACTTGTACCGGTTGTTCTTCATAAGATAAATTAGGTTAAAGATTCATAGACTCGGCGGTTAGCACATGTGAAGGATTCGCTAGGTACTTTCGCAACATAAAGACGTGGAAAACGTTGTGAAATCCCTCAAGCAAAGATGGCAAGGCCACTTGATATGCTAATTGACCAACTCTCTCAAGTATCTCAAATGGTTTGACATACCTTGGTGATAGTTTCCCTTTCTTCCCAAATCTTTTGATGCCCTGAACTGGAGAAATCTTCAAAAACACAAAATTTCCATCTTTGAACTCTAGATCTCTCCTTCAATTATTGGCATAGCTCTTCTGAAGACTTTGGGATGTACGAAGTCTATCCTTGATTACCATCACTTTCTCCACTGATTCTTGATGAAGTCTTATCTCGACTTCTTGGACAGATTGCATGAATAATTTTTCTCCATTTCTCTCTAACTTGAGTAACAACCTCAAGAAATGGAAATTAATCTAGTGTCTTATTATCTAGAAGAAGATATTATGAGATTATTATGAACGTCAACATATGGTATGATATCGAACTCAAAGATTTGGGGTGGGGCAAGTCTCAAAATTCTCGTTCTCCAATACATTTAAGTGCTACAACTTGTTACCTCTTTTATCTAATATCATAAATTGTGATATTAATGGGAGCTAGGCACTTCATTAACCTTGTCATTTTTAGAAGCATGATTGATGGAATGCATTTGCATTGCAGGATCTACGCTGCATGGATTTGTGGCCAGTGCTCTACAAATATCTCAAAGATCAATTCTCATTATGAATTCTTTACCCTGTCAGATTTTCAGTGACATTCTTAAGGTGGCTTGATATCGACCTTTTGATGCCAGACCTCCATGGTCATACGCACTGAGGAATATGAAGAACTAAAGGTTTCTCATGGGTGGCTTCTTTTTTATCTGGAGGAAAATGAAGAGAAAAAAGAAACCCTCCTGATTAAGCTATGCTTTTCTCTTGGTTCCTGGGATCTTATTCGGTTCTATATTCGGTTTTCTGATTCTTTCTATAATATTGATTTGTTGGATATATTCCTTTCTTTTCACTTATTCCTTTCCATATTCTGTTTACTAGTGCATGAGTGATTCATCTACATATGGTAAGTAAGGCCCAGTCTGGTTTATTTATGAGGATTGACAGCTGTTCTTCCTGTAATTTTAGCTCAATATGACAAATTGTGTGTTTAAATAGATACTGATCATGATAGACTGTGATGTAACTTCAACGATCAGTTTTTGAAGTAGTTTTTGTTGAATTAAGTTAGAGCAAAAACTGTGGAAATTTCGTTTAACGAATATTGTATGTAAGACGGATCCCTCTGATCCGACCCATCGAGTGTTGGTGGGCTGTGTTGTGAGAGAGTGGCGCTCTGTCTTACGAATTAGTATTTGTAAAATGGTCATAAATGAGACCTACTCACTAAGGCAAAAACTTAGGAAAGACAGTCGTACGGATATATTTTGTAAGACAAATCCTTGTGACTCGACCTATCGTTTATTAGTTGACTAAGTTGTGAGAGAGTGAGGCTCCATCTTCCGGTCTCACGGGAGACCTACTCCCCAACTAATTGCTAACTCCGTCTCCTTTGACTTTACTTCACAATCGGTCCCATTCTTAACCCCTTTGTCCCATTATTGACTGCCGATACAGTTTATAGGTTCAATTATCTTCACCATTTTTTTTATCCGAGCTTCAATTTCACAGAAATTATGGCATTTTAAGGCTTTATACCGACTTGCTCAACTTGCAACTTTCAACAAGTTCAACACAATTCGAGTTTCACGAATAAAATATGAAACGATCGACCATATTTGTCAAACAAATGGACTACAACGACACAAACTCTCTCTGTAATCTTCAATCTCCCAACAATGTCTATAAACTGTCCATTTGTACATCTCTTCACTTGAAATTCCTATAATTTCACGATTCAATCTTAATTTGAGATAGCTTTCGCGTCAAAATTATCTGTTAGTTAGTGTGTTGTGTGTGTGAGCGACTGCATAATTTTCAAGTTTCCTGAAGGTTTTGGGGTGAAACTATTGGCATGACGTAAAGTTAATTTATGGTTATAGTTTGAAATTGTTAATCTTGTGCATTGTTTTCTGAGTTTTGTCTCTTTAGAAATTGTTTGAAATTGATAATGATGTAACAGTAGTGACTTTGATTTTGTTTGAAGTTAATAATGAAAAGATATCGATGGAATTAAGAAGAACTTCCTTCTGTCTTTGCGCTTCTGGTGCTCCATAGCTTATCCTAACTCAAAAGATCTTTTACGTAGATAGCATGAATAGTTCTTTGTTTAGGCTATTATTGATCTTGTATACATCTAGTATACAATGACGCATCACCTCATTTGACGCTTGTTTATAATACTATGTATTACTATATATATATATATATATATATATATATATATATATATATAACAGTAGTGACTTTGATTTCATATGTAGTTAAAAGATGTTTTAATTGAAAGAGAGGGAGAAGGGTTAGCATTTAATGAGTTTGTTTAAGTGGTAAAAGAAGACAAGTGGGAGTTATTGAGATTGTTTGTCTTAATACAAATGCATCATGTGACGATTAGCAAGAACAATAAGGTAGAGTTTGTTTCAGTGTTGCTTGAATTTTCGTGATACCACCAACAACCTTTGGATGTCATGAGTTGTGAAAAAGGCCAATGTCGCCCGTGGTTTTAAGAATCTTTCTTCCTCAAATTAATTGTAGTCTTATCATCCCAGCCATCTTTCTCTAACCAACCTAAGTAAGACTTTAGTGTAGTGAGCACATATATAATGCTTGGAGAAAAAAGGCCAATGTGACAGTGATTTCTTTCGATCGAAGTTTGAAAGAACATTTTTATTAAAAGAGGGGAAGAAGGGTTAGCATTTAATGTGTTTGTTTTGGTATGGTAAAAGAAGACAAATGAAAGTTGTTGAGCTTGTTTGTCTTAATTTAAATGTGTCATGTGACAAATAGCAAGAACAATAAGATAAAATTTGTTTCAATGATGCGTGGATTTTCCTCATACAAACAACAACCTTTGGGTCTCATGAGTTGTGAAAAAAAAGGCCAATGTTACCTATGTTTTTAAGCATCTTTCTTCCTTAAATTAATTACAGTCTTATCATCCCAACTATATTTCTCTAACCAATCAAATTAAGACTCTAATGTGTTGAGCGCATATATAAAGCTTTGTCAAAAAGCCTACGTGACTGTGATTTCTTTCGCTCGTAGTTGAAAGAAAGTTTTAATTGAAAAAGTGGGAGAAGGGTTAGCGTTGTATTAAGTTTGTTTTGGTGTGGCAAAACAAGACATGTGAGAGTTGTTGAGCTTGTTTGTCTTAATTTAAATGTATCGTGTGACGATTAATAACACAGAGTTTGTTTCGGTGATGCTTGGATTTTCCTCATACAAAAAACAACCATTCGGCATCATGAGTCGTGAAAAAGGTGAAAGTCGCCTGTGGTTTTAAGCATCTTTCTTCCTCAAATTAATTGCAGTCTTATTATCCCAACCATATTTCTCTAGCCAACCTAATCAAGACTCTAGTATAGTGACCGTATATATGAAGCTTTTTGAAAATGCATATGTTACATTGATTTCTTTCGGTCATAGTTGAATGAAAGTTTTAATTGAAAGAGTGGGAGAAGGGTTAGCATTTAATGAATTTGTTTTGGTGTGGTAAAAGAAGGCAAGTTAGAGTTGTTGAGCTTGTTTTTCTTAATTTAAATGCAAAGTCTGACGATTAAGCAAGAAAAATAAGATAAGAGTTTGTTTCGGTGATGCTTGGATTTTCCTTAAAAAAACAACCTTTGGGCCCCATGAGTTGTGAAAAAGGCCAATGCCATCCGTGGTTTTTAAGCATCTTTCTTCCTCAAATTAATTGCAGTCTTATCATCCCAACCATCTTTCTTTAGCCAACCTAGTTAAAGCTCTAGAGCAGTGAGCACATATATAAAGCTTTGTGAAAAAGACCAATGTGACATAGATTTCTTTCGGTCATAGTTGAAAGAACGTTTTAATTGAAAGAGGGGGAGAAGGGTTAGCATCGTATTAAGTTTGTTTTGGTGAGGTAAAAGAAGACTTAAGGGTTGTTGAGATTGTTTGTCTTAATTTAAATGTGTCATGTGATGATAACCAAGAACAGTAAGACAATGTTTGTTTCGTTGATACATGGATTTTCCTGATACAAACAACAAACTTTGGGCCTCATAAGTAGTTAAAAAGGCCAATGTTGCCCGTGGTTTTAAACGTCTTTTTTCCTCAAATTTATTGTAGTCTTGTCATCCCAACCATCTTTCTCTATAACCAACCTAATTAAAACTAGTGTAGCGAGCGCATATATAAAGCTTTGCAAAAAAGATCAATGTAACAAAGATTTCTTTCGGTCGTAGTTGAAAAAGGTCTTAATTGAAAGTGAGGAAAAGGGTTAGCATTGTATAGTGTTTGTTTTGGTGTGGTAAAAGAAGACAGGTGAGAGTTGTTGAGCTTCTTTGTCTTAATATAAATACATCATGTGACAGTTAGCAAGAACAATAAGACTGAGTTTGTTTCGGTGATGCTTGGATTTTCATGATACAAACAACCTTTGGGCCTCATGAGTTGTGAAAAAGTCTAATGTCATCCGTAGTTTTAAGCATCTTTCTTCCTCAAATTAACTGCAGTCTTATCATCCCAACCATCTTTCTCTAATCATCCTAATTAAGACTCTAGAGTAGTGAGTGCATACATAAAGCTTTGTGAAAAAGGCCAATGAGACATTGATTTCTTCCCGTTGTAGTTGAAAGAAAGTTTTAATTGAAAGAAGGGGAGAAAGGTTAGCATTCAATGAGTTTGTTTTGGTGTGGTAAAAGAAGATAAGTGAGAGTTGTTGAGCTTGTTTGTCTTAACGTAAATGCATTGTGTGACGACCAAGCAAGACATTAAGAAAGAGTTTGTTACAATGATGCTTGGATTTTCGTGATACAAACAACAAACTTTAGGCACCATGAGTTGTGAAAAAGGCCTATGTCGCCCATGGTCATCTTTCTTCCTCAAATTAATTGCAGTCTTATCATCCCAACCATCTTTCTATAACTAACCTAATTAAGACTAGTGTAGTGACCGCATATATAAAATTTTGTGAAAAAGGCCAATGTGACAATGATTTCTTTCCATCGTAGTTAAAAGAGCGTTTTAATTGAAAGAGGGGGAGATGTAATGAGTATGATTTGGTGTGGTAAAAGAAGACAAGTGATCATTGTTGAATTTGTTTGTCTTAATTTAAATGAGTTGTCTAATGATTAGTATGTTCCGTAAGACAGAGTTTGTTACGGTGATGCTTTGATTTTTGTTAGACAAACAAAAACCTTTGGGCCTCATGAGTTGTGAGAAAGGCCAATGTCGCCCGTGGTTTTAAGCATCTTTCTTCCTCATATTCATTAAAGTCTTATCATACCAACAATCCTTCTCTAACCAACATAATTAAGACTCTAGTGTAGTGAGCGCATATATAAAGCTTTGTGAAAAGGGCCAATGTGAAAGAGATTTCTACCGGTCGTAGTTGAAAGATAGTTTTAATTGAAATAAGGGGAGAAGAGTTAGAGCACTGTATTGAGTTTTTTTTGGTATGCTAAAAGAAAACAAGTGGGAGTTGTTGAGCTTGGTTGTCTTAATTTAAATGCATCGTGTGACGATTGGTAAGAAATTAAAAAGACAGTTTGTTTCGGGGATGCTTTGATTTTCGTGAAACAAACAACTTTTAGGCCTTATGTGTTGTGAAAAAGTCCAATGTTGCCTGTGGTTTTAAACATCTTTCTTCCTCAAATTAATTGTGGTCTTATCATCCCAACCATCTTTCTCTTACCAACCTAATTAAGCCTCTAGTGTACTGAGTGCATATATATAGCTTTGTGAAAAAAGCCAATGTAACAGTGAGATTTCTTTCATTCGTAGTTGAAAGAATTTTTTATTTGAAAGAGGGGGAGAAGGGTTAGCATTTAATGAGTTTGTTAGTGTGGTAAAAGAAGACAAGTGAGAGTTGTTGGGCTTGTTTGTCTTAATTTAAATGCATCTTGTGACGATTAGCGAGAACAATAAGACAGTTTGTTTCGGTGAAGCTTGGATTTTCGTGATACAATCAACAATGTTTGAGCCTCATGAGTTGTGAAAAAGGCCAATATTGCCCGTGGTTTTAAGCATCTTTCATCCTCAAATTAATTGGAGTCTTATCATCCCAACTATCTTCCCTAAGCAACCTAATTAAGATTCTAGTGTAGTGAGCGCATATATAAAGCTTTGTGAGAAAGTCCAATATGGTGACAGTGATTTCTTTTGGTCGTTGTTGAATGAAAGTTGTAATTGAAAGAGGGGGAGAAGGGTTAGCGTTTAATGAGTTTGTTTTGTGGGCAAATAAGACAAGTGAGAGTTATTGATCTTGTTTGTCTTAATTTAAATGCAAAGTGTGAAAATTAAGCAAGAATAAGAATACATAGTTTGTTTCAGTGATGCTTGGATTTTCCTCTTACAAACAACAACCTTTGGGTCCCATGAGTTGTGAAAAATTCCGTGGTTTTAAGCATCTTTCATCAAATTAATAACAGTCTTATCATCCCAACCATCTTTTTCTAACGAACCTAATTAAAACTCTAGTTTAGTGAGTGCTTATTTAAAGCTTTGTGAAAAAGGTCAATGTGACAAAGATTTATTTTGGTCGTAGTTGAAAGAAAGATTTAATTGAAAGAGGGGGGAGGGTTATCATTGTATTCAGTTTGTTTTGGTGTGGTAAAAGAAGACAAGTAAGAGTTGTTGAGCTTGTTTGTCTTAATTTAAATACATCGGTTGACGACTAAGCAAAAACAATAAGACAGAGTTTGTTACAGGGATGCTTGGATTTTCCTGATACAAACAACAACCTTTTCAGTGATACAAACATAGTTTTAAGCATCTTTCTTCCTGAAATTAATTGCAGTCTTATAATCCCAACCATCTTTCTCTAACCAACCTAATTGAGATTCTAGTGTAGTGAGTGCATATATAAAGCTTTGTGAAAAGGGTCAATGTGACAGAGATTTCTTTCGGTCATAGTTGAAAGAAAGTTTTAATTGAAAGAGGTGGAGAAGGGTTAGCATTGTATTGAGTTTTTTTTTTTTGGTGTACTAAAAGAAGACAAGTGAGAGTTTTTTTTTCCGGTGATGCTTTGGATTCGAAAATCACGATTATGCGCAACGAAAATATCGCGGTGCAAAAATTTCATTGTATTATAAAGGATCTGTACTGGGTTAAAAGATTTTTCAATTAGGACGAAGGCAGAGAATGATGAGGAAGAAGAAGACTTACGACAGAGGAGATTGAAGAAGAACATGAAATACGTACACTGGTTTTTTATACTATTGTATCGCGGTGCAAAAATTTCATTGCATTATTTTTGCACCGCGGTTCAAAAGTTTGAATCATGTAAAATTGTTGCACCGCGATATAGTTGCACTTTATACTGTAATTTATTAAAAATTAATTACTTTTTTGCACTTCAACAACCTTTTCAAACTACGGTGCAAAAATTAATGCACTAAACTTGATGAATCGCGGTTCAAAAATAGATTAGCAATTATACTATTGAACCGCGCTGTAAAAATTAATGCACTAAAATTGATGAATCGCGGTACAAAAATAGACTAGCAATTACACTATTGAACCAAGGTGTAAAATTAATTCAATAAAAATTGATGAATCGCGGTTCAAAAATAGACTAGTAATTACACTATTGAACCACGGTGCAAAAAATAATGCGATATAATTGATGAATCGCGGTGTAAAAATAATGACCTCCGTAGCGCACCTACGGTTCATTAAGGGTATCATAGTCATTTTGCCACAAAAAGTGACTTTTTCCAGTTGAAAATAAAAAGAGTGTACTTTAACGATTAAAAGTTTCAAAAAGTGACCGACCCGCAATTTTTTCAACAGACAACTACCTTTGGGCCTCATGAGTTGTGAAAAAGCCAATGTCACCCGTTGTTTTAAGCATCTTTCTTCCCCAAATTAATTGCAGTCTTATCGTCCCAACCATCTTTCTCTAACAAACCTAATTAAGATTCTAGTGTAGTGAACGCATATATAATGCTTTGCGAGAAGGGTTAGCATTGTATTGAGTTTTTTTTGGTGTAGTAAAAGAAAACAAGTGAGAGTTGTTGAACTTGTTTGTCTTAATTTAAATGCATCGTGTGACGATTAGCAAGAACAATAAGACAGAGTTTGTTTCGGTGATGTTTAATTTTTCGTGATACAAACAACGAGCTTTGGGCCTCATGAGTTGTGAAAAAGGCCAATGTCGCCCGTGGTTTTAAGCATCTTTCTTCCTCAAACTAATTGCAGTCTTATCATCCCAACCATCTCTCTCTCCTGTGAGCTCATTTATAAAGCTTTGCTCTCAGTAATATGCTGGATACAGTTCAGTCGTTTAAGCTCTTCAGTTTCAGGTTCTTGATTGTTTGATCTTGACTTTAGTGCTCACAAATGGCAGGAAGGGATGGTATTTCGGGATGGGGAATGGGCTGTACACACCTGAGCAGGCAGAGATTCTCGAGTTACTGTACCATGAGTGTCAAATGCCAAGTCAGTCTCAAAGGCTGGAAATGATCAACAAGTATCCAGACCTTTCCACCCTTGAGTCCAAGCAGAGCAAGCAATGGTTTGAGAACCGTAGGTAAAAAATTCTATTTCAAAAAATGACTGATTTGTTTAACTGAGGTTCTTGAGAGCGTGTGTAGCTAAGTCTGAGATATTACTGGAAATTCATGAGAAATGATTTTCCACTTGTAGAATTTACAATCTGGATGCTCAAAGATGTTTTCCCTGAATTTGTTTTAAGTCTTTAATCATCTACTTGTATCAAGTCTTGTTGCTGTTTAAGTGGAATGCTTACATGCTTTTACCAAAGAGAAAATCGCATTGTGGGTTTCCTTATGCGGTTAATGTTTATTTAGGCATGGTTTAATCGCAATAAATATCCTGAGAGATATGATAGTCTAGCTGATCTTTGCTGCTTTAACTGTTTGAGGCAAGTTGATAGAACTTGGAACACAACATAAATGAAATACCTATCTCGTAAATTCATGTTTAACTGCAGTGCCATGGATAATTTGTCTATATACATTGTCACACATTTAGGTCCTATTGCAATTGAGTTGATATTTTTCTTTTAGTTGGATCACTTGTATTTTTCTGCAAATGTAAACAACTCAAGTTGCGCAAGTGAAAACCTGTTGTGTCAAACCTTTTCTTGAAGGCGCCATGAAAATGAAAAGAAAAAAGATATTGAAAGACTTGCATTGAGGGACAAATTAGCTGCAACACAACAGCTACTGATGGTTGCGAACGATCGACTTCGCCAAGTGTTGTCGCAGTTGGAGGATGAGCACGAGTTCATTCAACTGCTACTACAAAAGGTATGCCAATTGATTGCAATTTTTCGGTTCATTGTTTGCTTATATCTATTTTTGTTTTGGTTTTGATTGATGATTTTAAGCGTTCAATATTTACAGATATTCATATTTTATCTGTTAGAACAAAGGTTGAATCAGTTTTTAGTATGTTATGTTTTGCCTGAAGCATGTGATTCTTCATTTATTTTTTCGGGGTATATTGACGAAATGTTGAAAATGGATACAATTATTTAGTCTTATTGGCTTTGGCATTTAATGTTGGAACCATACAGATGTGTTGGGTATGCTAACTTACTATAGAGACCTTTGATTTCTAATTGTTGTCAGATTTTGTCGAGATATAATGCACAAATTTCAATTTGATCTGCGGGAGTGCGCGTATGGTTGACTTCATTAAACCGCTATATCTGTGCTGGAATTATATGATTGGTGATTATTGTCTAGTATGCCAACTTATTGTAAATACCTACGACTAACCCAAGTTTTCTTGGCAACAGAAAATTTTGTCGAAAGCAGATGATTAGTCGTGTTTAGTCGAAACCCTGAATTGGTGAAGAGAATTTAATGAAAAAAATATTTGTCGGGTTCATGGATTATTGTTCGTGTTGGAAGAGAAGATTCTTTAGTTTTATTGAACTTGATGACGCACCATCATAATGATTGCCGATAACTGAGTAATGAAATTTATAAAGCCCCATTTGTTTGTCGTCTAGGAAATAATGAAAACAGAATTTTGTCAGAAACAGATGATGGTTGAAATCATGAGGTACTGCTAAAAGTGTATTATCTCAAATAAGGAAAAAACTTGTCGCATTCATTGATTACTGTCAGATAGAATCCTGTTTAGTTTTATTAAACTTGTCGCATTTCTGTAGTGTGTTCTCCTAACATTTCAATGAAATATGTTTATCCATTAAGTTTATTCATCAGTGATTTACATTATGAAATCATCCTTTCTCTGGGAAAACCGTAGCTGTGGTTGTAATATGTCCCTCATCAAGTGCTGATGGTCACCTTATCATTTATGGACCTCACAATCATCAATAGGAGGCACAAAAAAACATTCTTGCTCACGCAAACACCAAGTATGATTAAATTACCATCATTGTAACTATGAAGTTCATGCATGACATGTCTACCATGAAATCACCTTAGAGATTTATAACTGATGCTCTTAGACGAGCTTTTTCATGTAAGTCCCTCTGTGACATAAGATAGGTAATATATACTTCTTGCATTTAGTTGATGCTGTATGGTGTTGTCCTTTTCATGTAGTCATTGTTTAGAAAATTTAGGGCTCCTTGTTAGTTTAGTAAGAAAATTACGTGTGTCGTAGGATCTGGTAGTAAAGGCGATTGTATTGTATCTCTTCCTCTTCTTTCTCTGTGCTGTTGCGTAAGCTAGGACCATAGCCATGATTTATGTGCACTATCTAATACTATTAAAATCATTGCCAAGCTCCTTAAACATAGTATCTCCCAAACTTACCTAGACCGTAGTGATTGTGTCAAGAAGGACCTCTTATCCTTTATTTATTCAAACCTTTTAAACCTATGTTGGACTTTTGGATACTTTGGAAAGATTTAATGTTTGATGGATTGTGGTACATGTGAGATTTTGGTTGGGTTTGTGGAAAAGATTTTGATCTATTCGGGTTTCATATGTAAAATTTGGGTTCGGGTATTCTTTTCAACTAAGCTTTATTAAGGAACTAATGGAGATACACTGTGAGAAATGCAGGCAGCTGAAAACAGGTTGTAGAGTGTCATTTTGGTGTATGGTAGGAAGCACTGGAACTCTCTGGAGATTAGGTGCCAGGTTTGACATGCTGGGACATGTGATACCCTCCGGCTCACGCTCAAGTCTCAACGTGTTAACTTTTGTTACTGTATGTTTTGTTACTTTATGTTTGTAATTGTTTCATGGCGTTGGCTCGTTGAAACATATGCTTTGTTAAACCATGGCTTGCAATGGATTGTGTATTAAGCTTTTGAAAGACAGCTATGCTTTTCTCTAGGTTCCAGGGATCTTATCCTGGTTCCATATTATGTTTTCTGATTCTTGCTTGAATCTTGATTTGATAAACGTGTTAACTTTTGTTACTGTGTGTTGCTTTTCTCTAGGTTCCATATTGTTCCAGTGATAACATAGCTTCACATCATTGTAGCTGCATGTGTTATTAATGATTTTTTTTAAAAAATGCTATGAGTCTGTTATAATCATTTTGTTATGGTCCCTATCAATCTGTTTTTTAAAAGTGCACTCATCTGCATGTAAATCTTGACTATATGGCTTCTGTAGTTTCTGGCTGGAGACATACAAATTGCGTGTCTTGTTATTATCTAATCAAAATACAGTCATATACGGCGAATCCAAATAAGATCATCATTGGATATTTTATGTAAGACAATCCCTCTGATCCGATCTACCATATGTTGGTGGACTGTGTTGTGAAAGTGAGACTCCGTCATATGAGTTAGTATCCGTAAGACAGGGTTCCATGAGACCTACTCGTAAGTTATTGGTTTTAGGGGTGCATGAAATGTGCAGTAGTTATTTTTAAGGTTTGTAATATTCAGCATAGTAGTAGCTTTTCAGCTTGTAAAACAAATCTCCAGTATGACTCATGGTAGCTTCAACAAAAAAGGTACTTGGTAGAGTTATCTGCTCTTTGCTCTTCCCAAGTTGCACTAATTTGGTCACTAGCATTTATTTAAATCAATAAATTTGTTTCTTGATGTTTTTGTGGCCACCAAGACTGAAATCTTGATCTTATTCTCACCCTGAGCCTCTCTTGGACTTCTTTTTTCACCGTCCAACAGCTTGACACTCCATTATCAATGTAAATTATCAGATGTTTTCGGAGGAGCATAGGGGGTTGATGATTTCAAAGACGAGATCTAATCAAATTGATGTGATATTTATCAAACATTTGGAACAAATTGCGAAGTTAGGTATATTGATCCAACACGAAAATCCCAAACTGAAGGAGTTGAAAATTGGCCTCATCCATTTCCTCCCATGTAGATCTACAAATTAAAGTTCTATTATATCGTGGAACAAGTCTCCTTCCGACAATGTCAAAACCCACATAACAAAGTCTATTGAAGCAAAGACGGCAACAATACCCCTTGGAGGAGTTTGCCATTTTTTCCATTAAAGACAAATATATCAACTGCTTATTTGATTTTTTTGAACAAAGCCGATATGTTTCTTGAAAAGTTATGAAGAAATCATAAACCCGAAAAGAAAAGGTTATATTTTCAACAAAAATAGTTAATTCTTTGTGCTTTTTTTTATAAGTTTTATTTTATTTTTCGATTCATATTAAATAGTAAAAATATATTAGTTTTTAGATTCATATAAATTTTGGTCCCTCAAATGAACAAGGATATTTTTGTCTAAATCAAAAATATTGGACGATATTTCTAAAGGTAAACGTAGGACGGGGAATCTAAAAAAAAAAAAAAAAAAAATCGTCAAGAAGAGACCAAATGAATGTATAGAATTCAAAAAGGTAGGGCCAAAGTTAAAGCTAAATACAAGTTGATGACCAAATAGTTAATTAATTCGTCATGAAATTGATTAATTTATGACAAATCTACCTTCTTGACATTAATTCGTGGTGAGTGGTTTATTAAATGCTAGGCCATTTTTTACAACACATTAATTTCTTCCGATGACAAATTTACATGTTTGGTTTTAATTCATGGTGAGTGTTTTATTATTAGATGTAGGACTATTTTTGTATAGAAAATTATTTTTACTATTTTACCTTACTTTTTCTTCATAATTTAATCATGGCTCCATGCAGATTGGCTTAAAAAAAACTACATATTATACTAATATTAATGTTAATTAACAAAGTTTTTCGGAGGAGTATAGGGGGTTGAAGAGATCGATGGCACTGGTGATTTCAAAGACGAGATCTAATCAAATTGATGTGATATTTATCATTCATTTCAAACAAATTGATGTGATCCAACACGAAAATCCCAAACTGAAGGAGTTAGAAAGCAATGTTGTCTAAGATTAAGAATTGGATTAATTTTGTTGAATGAAAATTGGTGTCATACATTTCCACACATGTAGATCTACAAATTAAAGTTTTATTATAGTGTGGAACAATTTCACCAACTTGTACAATTGTCATTAACGTTCAAACCCACCTTCTAATTAAGTTGAATCCAAGACGACAACGATACCCCTAGGTGGAGTTCGCCATATTTTTCTTTCAAGATGTATCTATCGGCTGGTTATTTGATAATTTTGAACAAAGTCATTATGTTTCTTGAAAAGTTACAAAGAAATTTTAAACCGAAAAAGAGGAGAAAAAGTTTTTTTGGATCAATATATTTTTTGGTCCATCAACTTTTTTGAAATTTTTAGCTTGGTCCACTCCTACATCTCTATTTTTTATTTGTTTGGTCCTTGTATTTTTTTGTGTGTGAGATTCTCCCTTTTCAGGTTTACCGTTACATTTTCCATCAAAAAAATTTGTAAATAACAATAGTTCCCTTACTATCCCCTTCTTTTCATTTTTTTGTGTCCAAATCCGATGTCTCTTCTTCCTCTTTACCCATTTGATTATCCCCCAACTCATCAGGTATGCCATCAAACTCCATCGCCGGTCACCATCTCCATCCCCAACCTCAGTTCTTCTCCTCCTCCATCCCAGCACTCTCTCTCTCTCTCTCTCTCTTCCCGCCGATCTCTCCATCTCTAAATATACAAACGCCTAGCTCCATCACTCCGTTCATCCCTTCTTGCTCCGGCCCAAGGCATTGCTTTCTGCAACTCCGGCAACAAATTCGAGCCTAAGTCTTGGAAGTGTAACTCAATTTTCTTAACTTCAAGTATGATTTTTCGAATGGGTGGTGCTATATAAACCCCCAAAACATATTAGTTGACCAACTTTCTAAATATACCCCCACCCGATTTTAAAATACTCCAAAACACTGAGTGTAAACTGCCCCCCCCCCCCATGTTTACCTATTTTTCCCTTTACAATTTTGAAACCCACATTTTACACAAACCACATCCCCTCTCTCTACCCTCCAACCCTACAAAAGCAATTACCCCCTCCCCTCCTTACGTACCTTACGCACACAAAACGGAAAAACCCATACCCCCTTTTTTCTCACTTCCTTCTACAACCATATTTGAAGAAATTTGAAGAGGAGAGACCACCCATCGTCGTCTTCTTTCTAGAGAAATGGAGAATCAAGTTATGTATATTTTTCATTGATTTTGGTTTGACATTTTCTTACAATGTAATTTGTTTGTGAAGTGTTTAGTGTTGAGACAGGAGTTAGGATCACGTTGGTGTTGATTGTGAGTAGTTTTAGTGTCATGCCCCAAACTTATCCTATGTGGGCCCCAGTTCGGGACATGAGCTAACTGATAACTAAACACAACATAAAACAACTGAAATAATATGTGTAGCTAGGATTTGAATATAATCAATACTTATTGAAACAGTCAACAATGATGTATTCAATGATACATCATCTCATGAGTCACCTAGTGTAAAATAACAACGGAATAAAATAAAGAGCAAATGAACTGATCAAAGAAATGGACACCAAGCTGTAAAATGTGTGTACCAGTAAAACATTTGTAGATGATGCCTTAGGGCGAAACTTCCATTAGATTAAAAGATTGTAAAGACTTACAATATGAAAACAAACTATTTTAGATAGTGGAAATCATTACGAAAAACTCCTAAGAGATAAGATATTTCTAATCTATGCTTAACACTCTTGAATACATTAGTAAATCAAAAGAATGCGAAGAGTGTAGGTTGATGAATAGAACAACGAGAGCAAGACTGATGAGCATTCTATGATCACTCAATGGCTCACTGGTTTCCTGACAACATTCTATGCAAAATTCTCTCTTTGAAAATTCTCTGCTTGGTTCACCGGACATCCAAGGTCTTTCCTGACAACATTCTATGCAAAATTCTCTCTTTGAAAATTCTCTGCTTGGTTCACCGGACATCCAAGGTCGTTCCTTTCTTTTATAGAGCTCTAGGAAACCTGTCTACCAAGTAAAACACTCTACAAGGCAATGTTAGAATTAGGAAAGAGATATTATGGAAATAGATCTCTAATTTTATAAGATAGGGATTGCCATATCTGAGTCCATAAAAAAGTCAAAGACCTATAAAATACTAGATAACAATCTATATCCTTAAAGATAGGACATGGCAAGGAGTGTGGACAAGTACCCGTAGCGTATTTTACTCCAACAACAACAATAATCAAAATTTTGGAAACATAGCTGAAATATAATACTTATATACATTGACTCACTAAAGACTCTAAAAGTTTTATAAAAGATTACAAGCACAACAACTTAAAATAAGACGACAAGTCTTCCTGCACAAGTCAAAATCTGTTACAAAAAATAACTACAGAAGCTACCCCAAAAATAACCACCACCGGCTCTCCAGTGTCGTAGCTATCGTACTCAACGCTTCGCCTGACTAGGATCTAAGGAAAACAAATAAGGAAGGGGTGAGTCGAAACTCATTAGGTTCAGGTGTACTTATATATGTTATGCGTGTATGCAACATGAGACATGCTATAATAGTTAGCAATGCATACAACAATATAGCTTTCACATATCGAAAGAGAGTAGTCACATATAACCCAATTATTCAAAGTAGGATGTATGCATAATTGAGATACATCTCCAATCAACTGCAATCCCCCAAACTCCACTTGATATCTCGAGCACAATCATAGTCAAACACATTATCCTGGGAACGGTCAGTCACGAGGCCGGGTTTGTACGACCTCGAACAGCCGTGAGGGCAAAGCTATTACCCAAACAGGGGTAACCTTAACCTTGTCATGGCTGTGACTGAGGGGTTTAGGCCAAATCAAACTCTGCTGCTAACCTATATAACCTGCACTACTCTTTGCCCTGTGACCAAGTTAGAGGTAATGTTTGACGCCTAATGGGTACATTTTGTACACAATAATTTCTTTATCCCAATTTCTTAGATACTTCTCATTCATAATAGTTCCAACTCATTTCACAATGTTCAACTTGTTCTCAAATTCAAATTATCACATATCACAAATTAAGGATACAATGGTTTATGAAGTACAACCATTGTTACCTTTTATAAGACTATAATATTATCACGGTTCCAAATTGCTCAAGGTCAAATACCCACTTTATCTCAAAAAAAAGAAGAGGAAGAGATACAATACCATCGCCTTTACTACCAGATCCTACGACACACGTAATTTTCTTACTAAACTAACAAGGAGCCCTAAATTTGCTAAACAATCACTACATGAAAAAGGATAACACCATACAACATCAAATAAATGCAAGAAGTATATATTACCTACCTTATGTCACAGAGGGACGTACATGAAAAAGCTCATCTAAAAGCATCAGTTATAAATCTCTATGAAGATTTCATGGAGACATGTCATGCATGAATGTCATAGTTACAATGATGGAAATTTAATCATACTTGGTATTTGCATGTGCACAAAGACATATTAGAACCGCAACTACGGTTTTCCCCGAGAAAGGATGATTTCATAATGTAAATACTAATGAATAAACCTAATGGATAATCATATTTCATTGAAATGTTAGGAGAAGACACTCTAAAGAAATGCGAAATGCAAGCATCTTTTTTTGTGTTTCATTTGATGCCTTGATGACTGCAGAATAGGCTTCAGTATTTACAGTATTCAAGTAAAAGCAATTATTACCTGATGATACATCATCATGTTCAATAAAACTAAACATGATTCTATCCGACAGTAATCAATGAACGCGACAAATTTTTCATTATTTGAGATTATACACTTTTAGCAGTACCTCAAGATTTCAACCGTCATCTCTTTCCGACAAAATTCTGTGATCATTATTTCCTAGACGACAAACAAATGGGGTTTTATAAACTTTAGAATTAAATAATTTTTTGGTCCCTAAACTATACCAATATTATGCGTTTGGTCCCTGTATTTTTTTTGTAATGTGTTTGGTCCTTACAGTAGGTTTTTAGTAAGAGATTACCCCCTGATGGGGTTACCGTCAATTTTGCCATTATGTTTTTTTTTGAAAACCCAAATTTACCCTTACGTTTAGCAGGACACCACGACAGTTCATCATCCACCCGCAAACTCATTGACTCTCACACGACATCAACACACCACGACGCTACTCTAACAATGGGTAACCAAGCTCAGGCCGGTGATGAAAACAACAACCCAGCACAAGCTAACATCAGCTCACCGGCGAGCTTCAAACTAGTCGGCTTCAAAAACTTCGTTCGCATCAACCCTAATCGTCGCCAAGTCCGACCTCTCCACTGGAAACATGAACCACGCTTCTTACCTCCTCTGCTCCGGCCAGATCCAGTTCCTCCATCTCCGTCGCTACCTCAAACGCCGCCACTACCTCATCCATTCCAACCTTCTCCCACCCCGTTCACCGCACCTTCACCTCTTCACATGGGCTTGCTATTCAATCAGTCGCCATCGAAGTCGATGACGCCGAGCTTACATTTGCTACCAGCGTCTCTCACGGCGCTATACCCTCGTCCCCGCCCATCCACCTCGACAATTCCACCGTCTTAGCAGAAGTTCAACTCTACGGCGACGTCGTTTTGCACTACATCTGCTACAAGCCTACAAACAACAATCCCCAAACCACACGTTCTTCCCGAAATTCGAGCCCGTAGACAAGACGTCGTCGTACCAGGACCTTGACTTCTACATCCGCCGCCTTGACCACGCTCGGAGTCGGAAACGTATACCTAAAATCTGGAATACAAAATCTTTCACCGGCTTCCATGAATTTGCCGAATTAACAGCCGAAGACGTTAGGGGACTAAGCAAAAAAGTCAAATTCAGAGGTATCTGAGGCACAACGAGGGTTTAGGGGTGCAACATTTGGATTTGGCTAGTGAAGACATATTCAAGACGTTGATGGAGATGAGGAAACGGAGTGGGCTTGGGGGATTTGAGTTTATGCCGTCCACATCGCCTACTTATTATCAGAATTTGAAGAAGAGAGCTGGGGATGTTTTGAGTGATGAACATATTAAGGAGTGTGAGGAATTGGGGATTTTGGTGGATAGAGATGATCAGGGAACTCTCAGATCTTTACCAAACCCAAAAATTAAAAAAAAAGTATACTTCCCACTAAGCGTAAGGGTAAATTTGGGTTTTCAAAAAAAAAACATAACGGCAAAACTGCCAGTAACCCCGTCAGGGGGTAATCTCTTACTAAAAACCTACTTTAAGGACCAAACACATTACAAAAAAAAAGTTTAGGGACCAAACGCATATTATTGGTATAGTTCAGGGACCAAAAAATTATATTATCCTAAACTTTATTACTCCATTATCAGCAATCATTATGATGGTGCGCCATCAAGTTCAACAAAACTAAAGAATCTTGTCTTCCAACATGCACAATAATCAATGAACCGGAAAAATATTTTTTTCATTACATTCTCTTCACCAATTCAGGGTTTCGACTAAACACTACCAATCATCTCTTTTCGAAAAAAATTTCTGCTGCCAGCAAAACTTGGGCTAGTCGTATGTCTTTCACTCAAATTTGACATACATGACAATAATCAGCAATTACATGATTCCAACACAGATATAATGGTTTAAGAGAGTCAACAATATGCACCCGCTGATCAAATTGAAATTTGTGCATTATATCTCGACAAAATCTGTCAACAATTACCAATCAAATGTCTCTATAATAAGTTAGCTTACCCAACAAAGATAAAATATGAATGGTTTCAACATTAAATGCCAAAGCTAATAAGACTAAACAATTATATCCATTTTCAACATTGCATCAATATATCCCGAAAAAATAAATGAAGAATCATTTGCTTCGGGTAAAACTTTGCAGACTAAGAACTCATTCAACATTTGTTTTAACAAATAAAATATGAATATTGTAAGTATTGAACATTTAAAATCATCAATTAAAACAAAAAAAAATGGAAATATGAGTAAACAATGAACAGAAATAATTGCAATCAATTGGCACACCTTTTGTAGTAGCAGTTGAATAAACTTGTGCTCATCCTCCAGCTGCGACAACTTTTGGCGAAGTCGATCATTCTCAACTATATAGCAGTTGTGTTGCAGCTAATTTGTCCTTCAATGCCATTCTTTCAATATCTTTTTTCTTTTCATTATCATGGCATCTGCAAGAAAAGTAGAACAAATTTACAACTGGTTTTTACTTAAGACACTTGAGTTGTTCACATTTACAGAAAAATAGAAGTGATCCAACTAAAGGTAAAATATCAACTGAATAGAAATAGGACCTAAATGTGTGACAATGTATATAGACATATTACCCATGGCACTGCAGTGAAACATGAACTCACGAGTTAGGTATTTCATTTTTGTTGTGTTTCAAGTTGTATCAACTTGCCTCAAACAGTTAAATAAGCAAAGATCAGCTATACTATCTCTTGGTGTTTTTTGTTGTAGTCTACCAGTCCATTAAACCATGCCTAAATAAACATTAACCGCATAAGGAAACCCAAGATGTGATTTTCTACTTTGGTAAAAGCATGTAAGCATTCCACTTAAACAACAACAAGACTTGAAACAAGTATAACATTGAAGACTTAAAACAAAGACAGGGAAAATAGCTTTGAGCATCCAGATAATAAATTTTACAAGTGGAAAATCATTTCTCATAAATTTCTGGCAATATCAACTCAAGAAGCTCAGTTAAACAAATCAGTCCTGTCGAGAGATAGAATTTTTTACCTACGGTTCTGAAACCATTGCTTGATCTACTTGGTCTCAAGGGTGAAAAGGCATGGATACTTGTTGATCATTTCCAACCTTTGAGACTGACTTGGCTTTTGACACTCATGGTACGCTTGCTCAAGAATCTTAGCCCCTCAGGTGTGTAGAACCCATTCCCCATCCCAGAAATACCCTCCCTTTCTGCCATTTGTGAGCAATAAACTCAAGATCAAACAATCAAGAACAACTGAAGAGCTTAAAGGTTTGAACTGTATCCAGCATTAACTGAGAGGCAAAGCTTTATATATGAGCTTACTACACTAAGTCTTAATTAGGTTGGTTAGAGAAAGATGGTTGGGATGATAAGACTAAAATCAATTTGGGGAAGAAAGATGCTTAAAACCATGGGCGAAAATGGCCATTTTCACAACTCATGACGCCCAAAGGTTGTTGTTTGTATCAGGAAAATCAAAGCATCACCGAAACAAACTCTGTCTTATTCTTCTTGCTAATCGTCACATGATGCATTTAAATTAAGACAAACCAGCTCAAAACTTTCACTTCTCTTATTTTACCACAGCAAAACAAGTTCAATACAATGCTAACCCTTCTCCCCCGCTTTCAACTAAATCTTTCTTTCAACTACAACCGAAAGAAATCTCTGTCACATTGGCCTTCTTTCACAAACCTTTATATATGCACTCACCACACTAGAATCTTTATTAGGTTGGTAGAGAAAGATGGTTGGGATGATAAGACTGCTGAAGGATATATCTAAAACATATATCACACAAGTTCGATATCAAATAGTAATCATGAATTACCTTATGCGAACTTGAACTTTAAGCGAAGCGGAAGAATTTTGGCTTGAGCTACGATCTTCGTATGTCACGATCAGCGATCCTATAATTCTCTCTTGTCGGATTGATATCACGTAGCACAAATATCAATACTGGTTCACACAAATCCAAGCCTCTTGATGGTTAGGCTAGAAGGAGTATTTGGTGAGATAGAATTAGGAGAGAGAGAGAGGGGGTGGCCAACTGCTATAAGACGTGATCTTCTATTTTTGGTATTAGGGTTTTACCCCTTTAGTTTCCCTATTTATATTATTACCAAAAAACCCTATTTCTTGTAGGTTAAGTTAAGTCAATCCCAAACCCCTTCGGATTAGGAAACTAATTAACCAATAATATTATAAATATATATTCCATGTGGGCGGAAGTAAATAATCGAACCACAAGCCCAATTACTAACATCTCCCACTCGCACACATGGACTCACCTCTCTAACCACATCGTATCATCAAAACCCATTAAACACTGCCTCTTTATACTAGAAGTGAAGCGTGCGACATGACAAGAAAGATAAAGGGTGGAGCGCTATACCAAATCATCATCTGACCAGCATAGAACGTCCTCGTTAGAAAACAAAGCTCGTCTATACCCCAGACCGTATATATACATCAATTTAAGCATCCTCAATCCCTCAAGAGCGGTGTTTGTGTATCAAGATCAATCTTTTGAACCGTATGTTCAATATGATCGCCATGACATTGAAACACAAAAATAAAGATGCATATCATACTATCTTCCTCAGACACTCTTATCAATCACTCTTGATTAGCGCTTGCCCAAAGAATGCTCAAGTAGGGTATGTGCATGCTTGTTGGTCGGCATGCCAAAGTAGCATCATCAACGTCCAAGTTCATGATATAGTTCTAAGTCACATAGGGTATAATCGTGACCTGGATTTGATCACTAGAACTCACACAATGATGAAGTAGGGATCATTCAATCACTTTCTTAAGTCGCATTATAGTCACATACAGTATGATGTGTATGCTATGGCTGAACTCCCACACGAAGTAGGCATGTCATGCTCAAACGCCATATGAACCTTAGTCTAGCCGCCCTTCAGGCGTCTAACCTGAGTACTTAAAAGTAGTCACTCTTCTAGTGTTCTTTTTAAGATCTCACATTTGGACTTTTCCTTGGGATATGAAGTCAACCTTTATAAAAGGCCTCATCTTGGCCGTATGGCAAGGCGATAAATGTAATGTCATTTGCGTACCCCCCTTCGTAGGTGCCAAAGACTTTTACTATCTCAACTTGCTCGCTCACCTAGCGACAAGGTGAATTACCCGTGTAAGAGGGCCAATTCAATATCCACGACATCTTTTTAATCAAAATATATATGCTACGCAATTTCATATCAAAATATCCAATTAACATATAAAAGGAATAAAATGAAACTGCAATTTATTCAAACAATAATGAAAAATAATAATCAAATGTCAACAAAAGTGTTCTTAGAATAATTGTCAAATCCTACGAAGCCCTAGACCCAACATGTGACCCTAAAAGATCTCTCTAGCTTGAGGCTTAATCATAGGGTCAGCCAACATGCTTCTAATAGGAATATATTCTAGAACAAATTTCTTTTCTGCAACCATGTCTTTAGTGAAATGATACTTGATGTTAATGTGTTTTGTCTTCCCAAGATACTTTGGATCTTTAGTGTAACCTAAAGCAGCCATGCTATCACAAGCAATGACTTCAGGATGATCCACATGCGTCGTAACATCAAGATGTTGAAGAAAACTCCTCAACCACACTTCTTGAACTTCTTGACCAGCAAGCCATGTACTCGACTCCATCGTAGATAGGGCGGTGCTAGTCGTTTGCTACTCGAGATAGCTCCACCACTATGGAGGCGTGGCAGAAGTAGATTTATAACCATCTACATCTCGACCCAATCGTGTCGGTGAAACCTTTCAAGCTCAAATCCCACCATGGTAACATAGGGTTAAATTTGTGGTTCCTACCAAGTAACGCAGAACCCTCTTCACTGCCATCTAGTGTTGAGGTCCAGGATTACTTTGGAATCGACTCAACATCCCAACTACAAAGCATAGGTCAGGCCGAGTACACACCATAGCATACATCAAACTTCCTACCGCATTCGCATATGGAGTCGTAGACATTCTCTTCTTCTCTTCTTCATTCTTAGGGAATTGGTTTGTACTAAGGACATATCCTTTTTCCATTGGAGTGACAACGGGTTTTGAGTTAGTCATGCCAAATTGTTCGATAACTTTCTTAATGTAAGTCTCTTGAGACAAATCGAGAGATCTTTTCGAACGATCCCTAATGACTTTTACTCCAAGCACATAGATTGCTTCACCCAAGTCTGTCATATCGAAAAGCGCAGACAGCCACTCTTTAGTGGCATTTATCATCTCCATATCATTCCTAGCTAGTAGGATGTCATCATCATATAATGACAGAATTAAGATCTTTTTCTTGGATCGTTTAACATACACACATTGGTCTTCCTCAATCATCACAAAGCAAATTGAGGTTATCGCTTGATGAAAGCGAATGTACCACTGTCTAGATGATGGTTTGAGACTATAGATAGAACGTTTGATTCGACACACTTTGCGCTCTTGTCCCTTGACTTCAAAACCCTGTGGTTAAGTCATATAGATCTCTTCATCTAGTTCTCCATTGAGAAAAACATTTTTAACATCCATCTGATAAAGTTCTAGATCCATGTGCGCTACTATCGCTAGGATTAGGCGAACAGTAGAAAATCTCACCACAGGGGAGAATGTCTCCTCATAGTCTAAACCCTCTCTTTGGGTAAAACCTTTCGCCACAAGACGTGCCTTATATTTGTCAATTGATCCATCTGCCTTTCACTTGACTTTGAAAACCCATTTGTTTCCAATAGTGTTGTGACCTTGCGCAAGATCAACTAACTCCCAAACCCGATTCTTTTTCATAAAGGAAATTTCATCTGCCATTGTAGTCATCCATTCATTGTTTGTAGGTAAAGAAAGAGCTTCGTTGAACGATGTGGGCTCACTAGAATTGTAAGAAGTAGTTAGGAAAGATTCCTCTTCGATCACCTTGACTCTCATTGGCGACTTTCATAGGCTCAACCTCATGTTTTACTATAGGATTAGGTTGGGGCAATTCCCCACCTTCGCCAAAAGATGTCATATGGTCTTCTTCCATCTCAAAAAGTTCAAAGTCTTTCCTAACTTCACCTATCCGTGGGAAATCATTCTCAATGAAATCAACATTGCGCGACTCTAATTTGGTCATTCCTATGTCAGGTTTTCCATCGTACATAACATAACCCTTTGAGGTATCTGAATTCCTTATGAAAACACACGTGTTTCCTCTAGGGCCTAGTTTTCCAAACTTATTGGAGGTACTATGGATATAACCTGTACAACCCCAAGGATGAAGATGCCCCAATTTAGGCTTCTCACCTTTCCAAAGTTCATAAGGGGTTGTGGGGACTGACTTAGAAGGCACTCGGTTAAGTATGTAGGCGGCAGTCATTAGCGCATCCCCCCAACACGAAATTGGGAGGTTGACCTGTGCCATCATTGACCTAACCATTTCCAACAATGTTCGATTCATTCGTTCTGCCACACCATTTTGTTGCGGAGTTCTAGGAATTGTCAAATGTCGGCGTATTCCCTTTTTCTCACACATTTCTTAAAATTGATCAGATAAATACTCACGGCCCCGGTCAGTTCTAAAAGTTTTTAAGCTTTTATCCTTTTGATTCTCAACCTCTGTGAGAAAACACTCAAAACACTTGAGAGCTTCATCGCGGTGAGAAATAAGGTAAACATAACCATAGTGTGTGTAGTCATCGATAAAAGTGAGAAAATAGGAAACTCCATGGTGTGCCTTAACATTCATTGGTCCGCAAATGTCTGAATGGACTAACTCTAATGGATGTGTGGCTCTTTTTGCCATACCAAAAGGCTTTCGACAAGCTTTTCCTATCAAACAAGATTCACACAAGGGTAGGTTGACTTTGTTGAGAGACCCCAATAGGCCTTCTCTAGCCAATCTAGTCATCCTATCTTTTCCTATATGTCCAAGTCTAGCATGCCATAACTCAGAATTAGAATCATCATAAACCATACAAGAAAAAGAATAAACAAAAGAATTATGGGAATCCAACAAATCTAATTTAAAGAAATTATCTGACAAAAAACCATGTCCCAAAATCTCATCACCAAAACAAATATCCAAGTGATCATCACTAAAATTAAAAGAATATCCATGTCCTAGCAATTCTACTACTGATAATAGATTATGCATGTCGAATTTCAGGTGCATAAAGAACTTCATGAAGAGTCAATGTGCGTCCATTCCGCAATTGAAGTTGGTATGAGCCAACTCCTTTGACTTCAATAGACGAATTGTTTCCCATGAAAATTCTTCTTGTACCCGCAGGAACTTTTTGATAATCTACAAATCCTCCTCGATCCCTCATCACATGTTTGGTTGAGCCTGAGTCTACAATCCACACAGGGAGAGAGTCAGCTAATAAAACATGAGAGCAAACACAACTTTGCATGGAGATAGGATTAAGGGATACCTTCTTGGGCTCAGGACAAGTCCGAGCAAAATGACCAAAAGCACCACAGTTGTAGCACTTCTGCTTAGCAATATTCTTTTTGCCTCTACGACATTTAGTGATCTTACTTAGTTTTGGTAGATTTTGAGCTTGCATTCCTTTAACTTGTCTCTTACGTTGCCCATATGTCTTGCGTGGACCCTCTAGGGAAACAAGAGAAAGTTTACAAGGTGCAACTAGAGATGTTAATAGGGTCAAAAACCGTAGGTCCGAACCGAAACCGTTAGGTTTCTGACCGGTTAGACCGAAACCGTTAGAGTTGAAATTTTAGATGGACCGGTTAACACGGATCGTTTAGGAACCGAAATCGTTAGGGCCAGACCGAAAACGTTAGGGTTGAATCGGAAGCCGACTTGCATACGGTTTAGTATAGTTAGTAATATACGAGATGGGTATAATACTGAAAACTGTTAGGGTTTGACCGATTAACAACTTTAATATAGTTAGTATAATATACGGGATGCGTATAATACGCTGAAATAATCGTACAAGCCTCGAAATTGGGAAAAAACGTACAAGTTTAATAATTGACTGGAAACCGCAGGTTTGAACCCAAACCGTTAGGTTACAGTGATAACCGACTAAACCGAGCCTATTCTGGACCAGAACCGTTAGGGTTGGACCGAAACCGTTAGGGCTGGACCGATTAACATCTCTAGTTGCAACACTCATTGTGTGACTCGTATAATAGCACTTAGCCACAAGCTAATCTTTGCGATTTTGAGCTAGGGTAGATGTTGGTCCCAAAGTAGGCTCAATCTAGGCTAGAAGGGGGGGGGGGTTGAATAGCCTAGTTATGTTTTTATAAAACATTTTCGTAAACACTTCTTAATGATTTGTAGAGAGGTTTAAATAGAAGTGTTTAGGCAGCGGAAACAAAATAGATTCTGAAATTATCAAGAGTGCTGTTAAGGTAGTGTAGAATCTGTAACAGTAAAGTATAAGCAGTTAATAAGAGCAGTTTGAACAGCACACAGGAATATGAAGTGGTTCGTACTGTGATTAGTACTACATCCACTACCAAAGTGGTTAGCTTTGGATTTTAAAAGTGCACTTGTTTATCCACTAGGTTTATGATTTAGATCTTTAATGGATCGTGTACAAAATGAGTTTTTTAACTAAGTGTATAAAGGTGAGAGAGACAATCAATGATTAATTGTTCTCTTCACGTGCAGAATTTAAGAACAGTTTAAAGACAAACTAAATGAAGCTGAAAACGAATTTAAGATGGCAGATCTGCAACTTCAGAAAGTTTGGTGAAGTGTTAGTCATTGTCCTTTGATCTTTTGAATGCTTGAGTGATGAATATGAAGCTTGAAAAGTTAAATGCGCAAGAGAGTTGTTCTTCAGATCTTCAAGACTTGAATAAATACTAGGAAGAGATCTTTTGACCGTTGGATTGATGTAGGGAAAACTGTGTCCGACGTTTAATTGCATTGAATGCAATTCGGCGCTTTGGAAGATGTAGCAGCCACAGTCATCAGAGATGCAGAGTGCAGAGAAGACATTGCCAAATGAGTAATGTTTCACTTATTGTGCTCTGCAGCCTTGGAAAGTCTTGTTAGCCAAAACGGGTAATATCTTCGACTTCGCCAGAAACGAAGCCTCGACAGACGCTTGTCAAGATGCGAGTTGACTTCTTGAAAGTGAAATCTGATTGAAGACATAATGACTAGATATTTTTGAAAATATCTGAATAGGTGTCCACGTGTCATAATATCATGAATTGGCTTAACTTGACTGTTCGGCATTGAGCAGACTTCAAAGTCTGCTGGTCCTTCAAGGCTGCTGTAGGCTTTGCAAAACCGCGCCTAGACTAACACTAAAACAGTTCTAAAGAAAATTGATTCTAAGACAGTTGCCACACTAATCGGTACGCAGACCTTTTAGCCACTGTTCAATAGAATCAGAGGATGACTCAACCAAATCTTGAATTAGGAAATCAACAATGTCCTCCTATTTGGTTGATGTCATCATCTCAGCTACTAGCAGACTTTGAATCATGCACTGAGAAAATGACATGTCTTAAAATATTTTTATTAAGAGCAGACATGCCTCTCAAAACAGAAGTCTTAGTAGAGAGACAGCTAAACAAAGTACTTACAAGAGAAAAAAAAAAACTTAAGATCAAGTACTAAGTAAAGCAGTGTTTAAATCTATAAGATAAGCATGCATGCAATATGTAAAGATTTAAACACGAAGTTTAAATAGAGCAGATAATATCAAGATAAAGCAATTTAAACTTTGAAAGAAACTTAGGTCATCTGTGATTAAACAAGCCGCTTAAACAACAGTAAGTTTTGACAAAAACATAGATTAAGAAAAATAAAGATACGTAACCGAATACCAATGTATTCGTAATACCAGAGGTCAGAGGTTGAAAGTGCGCCTCGTTCTAAGTAATCTCCAACCTGCACTCGATTCTGCTCATTTAGCGTTTCGAGCCGGTTCTTTTTCTTCAATCGTGGCTTGATTCAAGAAGTGAGTAGCTCTCTCCTCCCCGATGGCACCAACCCTACGCCGCCAGCCAGCCAGCAGCTCTTAGACGCCGCTCGACAAGGCGAAGATTTGTGAAATCAAGAACCTCCCTTCGGCTAAGAATTGCTCGAGCCATGCTGGTCTTGAGTTCATCGAAAGGCCACTTAATACCGATTGTCGAGAGTGCAAAGATACCTGATCGGAGCAAATTGTCAGGCTTGTTGATCTTGAACCAGAACCCGTGAGTGGTGAAGGCCCGAGCAAAGTGTCGCTCTCACTAGTTGATCAACAATCTTCCGATGTCAAAATGGTGGCATGAGTAGCATTGAGGCCATAGTTGAGCACATCAATCGCCGGACCATAGAGGAGACTGCCCTGCTGAGATGCCGAGCTAGCTGGTCGTTGTTTGCTCGAAGAAGCTCCGTAAGCAACGGCGATCGATGGCGTGGTAGGTAGAGAGAGGGTTAAGGTTAATGGAAATATGGCTTGTGAGTGGATGATGAGCATGATTTGGAGAGGAGGCGGATGAAGCAGGTGGTTAGCGAGGCCGTAGGAGGAGGAGAAGAGGGTTTGGAATCAACTTCAATGTTAGTGGCTAGGGTCTGGCGGCAGGAGAGTGAGAAGCGAAGAAAGAGGAGGCTTCTAAGAGGTAGGAAGGAAAGGGATAGTCGGGTAGAAGGACAAAGTTAGAGGGAAGTAGAAGGGTAGAGAAGGTCGAAATAGAAAAGAAGTCAAACAGAAAAAAGAATGGGTGGCGAAGAGATGGAAGGAAAGAGAATTTGGTAAAGGTCGAAGAGATAGAGATAGGGGTGATGTATTGAGAGATAGGAGGAAAGATCTCGGGTAGAAAGGTCGTTTTGGTAAAGAAAGAGTAGATATGTGAGGAGCAAGAGGAGAGAAGTGGTCGGGCATAGAGAAGGAAGGAAAGAGGTAGAGGAGCGAGTGTGAGTTGAAAGAACCTGTACAATGGCTAGAGAGGTGTCGGGATTAATAGTGGAGATGGGTTCGGAGATGAGAGGAGGATAGTGTCTCGAGGTGGAGAGGAGATTGTTAGAGCCACGCACTTCTTGCGAAGTCTGCGTTTCTTCTTCTTGGAGCGGTGAAGAAGGCTCCTCCTCAACAAATGCTAGGGTTGAAAGAGGATATGGAGAAAGGCGATGAGATGGCTCAATAGGGCTCCTCCTCAGCCGGCCAGCCACCGGGCCGATGGAGATGAAAGGGAAGGGAGGAAGAAGTAATGGGAGAGGAAGGAGTGGGACGAAGGGTATGGGTAAGGGTTCGGATGGTTCAGCGCTTGGTTTTACGCCATGCGGACTCGAGGGCTTGAGCATTGCCTGTCGTTCAGCCTCTTCGCACGAGTAGGAGCAGGATGGAAGCGGCCAGCCGTCCAGCCTTGCTTTCTTCTTTTGTTTAACTTGGTAGGAGCAACAGAGGTGCCAAGAAGCAGCGGCAGCCAAGAGGAAGCAACTTTCCGCTTTTGGGGGCAGCTCCTCCTTGGCCAGATGAGATCTTCGACTTCTTTTGTGAGTGGAGGAGCAGGATCGGCCGATGCTTGGCGGCCAGCCTCGCTTGAGCCATCCTCTCAAAGATCGCTTTCTTGGAGAGCTTCTTGCTCGCTTTCTGGCCATGAAGAGCATCCAGCAGTAGTCTCGTGGATTGATTCTCGATGACTTTAAGTGGAGGAGGGCTTCAAGGTATGGACGATGACAGAGCGGTGAAGACCCCGTATTCTGAACTCTCTTCTCGCTTCTTCAATTTCGGTAGTTGATGATGAAGGTGCTTTGGTGAATTGAATAGATTTTTGGACCTTCTTCTTCTCAAAGGCAAATATATGGGTATGAAGTTTCGTGTTTGCGAAGAAGAGTGTTGATAAGCTGACAAAAGGCCGCTCGCTGAGAGGCCTTTCTTGACAAGCATCACACGCCATCGCCTCAAAGAGGATCCGAGCCCGGGCTTGAAGTCGATGTCGGAATGACGCCAGATGTGTACTCAGTGATGCGAGGTCATTATGATGTCATGTGTGCCATTCTTGAAGATCAGACTCTTATCAAACAAATGGCCGATGAAGTATACGTCGCTCTTCAAACAAAGTCCTCTTCATCTTAGCGCAGCCTCTCTTGGTGTATTCTCCCCACGCATGTAGGACCGAGCAAAGGTAGCCTTTTCGAAGTCTTTGAGAGAGGTAGGGCCATCGAACTCCACGCCGAATAATCTTTGGCGAATTCGGGAAGCGATGATAGTGAATGTTGATTCGCCTCGACGATGGTCGCGATGGAAGACCGTGATTCATTTACATTAGCCCTCCGGTAGAATTCTTCGCCTAGCATATAGTCAAATCCTTCATCCTTCCAAAGATAAACAAGGGCGAGCGAGTAATGCCGACCGGTTTCAGTCGCCCACTATCTTAACTCAGAGGCATAAGCACGAACAGATGGTTCGTCAATGCACATCCACAGGTGATACATGGTTGGAGGCGAGCGTTTGGAATTTCAACAGGATGGACTTGGAGCCTGCTTCAGAACAACATGCAGGAGGTTCCAGCCTAAAAGCATTTTGCGTAAAATTAGGGCAAAAATTCAAGAACTCGAAATATAAGCAAAGCGAAGCATTAAGCCCTAGAAATTTCGACAATACATGAAGTACCACATCCGCCAAATATAACCCGTTGAAATACTAAAATCGATTTAAGAACATTCATAAGAAGAATATTACCAAGGTAATGAGCAAAGATGATTTGGAAGATCTTGAAAGATATGAAGCAAGGAGTAACATGAACAATAATAATGGCGTAGATACGGATGAGAGCATAACTTTAGCTTACACCGAGATTACTTGAGTTAGGGTTCGAAATTTCTTACCATTTCGAAGATTTGCGAGAAGAGGGAGACGAAAATGAGGGTGAATCAAGCAGACTGAGGAATGCGACTAACGAGCAGGAAGAAGGAAGAGAAAATCGTAGAGAGAAGAAAGCTTTAGAGAGAGAGAATTGCAAGAGACAGTTTTGGTGAAATGAGCTTTTTGGCGGTTGAGGGTTTATAAAAGAAAGGACGTGCCGTCAGTCATAGATACTTGTGAAAAGTCATTAAGTCAGACGCCTTTTTGATGACAAGACTTAATGAATGACGGTTTTTAGGAAAGAGAAAAATGCCTTTTCATAAATTTACTCAACCAAATTTGAAATCAGTCCCTCAATATTTTCATAAACGACCCTCTAAAACTTAAAGTTTAGGAAGCTTACCTTTTCTTTTCGGTTGACTTTAAAAAATTTCGCAGATTTTATTTTTAAAAGTAATAAGTCCGCTTAAGAGAAATTTTCAAGTGCAGCAAAGAAAAATTAATTTAGAAATTTTCAAATATTATAATGAAATTAATTTTAGATTAAATTTAAGCAGTCGGGTCAAGCATACCAAGCTCTCCCCTTAGATAAGCAAACATGTCTGCTTCTAGAGCTTTGGTGAAGATGTCTGCCAGTTGATTGTCAGTTGAAATATACTTCATGCTAATGTTTCTCTTTTCTACGTTGTCCCTTAGAAAGTGATATCGAACATCGATATGCTTCGTTTTGGAGTGCATCACGGGATTGTATGTGATAGAGATTGCTGAGGTGTTATCACACATGATTGGGCGCTCTACTTTGATGTAAGTAGTCCACCAAGCGTTGTTTGATCCAGCAGCTGGTTGGCCAGCCACTACCAGCGGCTATGTATTCAACCGATGGTAGAGTTGAAGCCGATGCTTGTTTCTTGCTAGCACAGGAGACAAGTCTGTCTCCTAGAAATTGACAAGTTCCACTGGTGCTCTTTCTATCGATTTGGCAACCAGCATAGTCGGCATCTGAGTAAGAGTTGGCCCCGAAATAGGCTCAATCTAGGCTAGAAGGGGGGTTGAATAGCCTAGTTATGTTTTTATTAAAAACTTTTCTTAAACAACTTCTTAAGGATTTCTAGAGAGGTTAGAATAGAAGTGTTTAGGCAGCGGCAAACGAAATAGATTTTGAATTATTAAGATTCTTTGTTAAGACAAGATCGATTATGGAGATGATAGGCACAAGCAGCTTAATGATGGTAATAAGAACAGCTTTGAACAAAGACACTGTATTTGAAGTGGTTCGCATCTTGTGAATAGTACTACATCCACTACCAAAGTGGTTAGCTTTGGATTTTAAAAGTGCACTTGTTTATCCATTAGGTTTATGATTTAGATCTCTAATGGATCGTGTACAAAATGAGTTTTTAACCAAGTGTATAAGGGTGAGAGAGACAATCAATGATTAATTGTTCTCTACACGTGCGTAGGATTAAAGAACAGCTTTATAGACAAACTAAATGAAGCCGAAAGCGAATTAAAGATGGCGATCTGCAGGCTTTAAAGTTTGGTGAAGTGTTAGTCCTTGTCCTTTGATCTCTTGAATGCTTGAGTATTGAAGATGAAGCTTGAGAGTAAATTGCAAGAGTTGTTCTTCGATCTTCAAGACTTGAATAAATACTAGGAAGAGATCTTTTGACCGTTGGATTGATGCACGGTAAGTGTTCCAACGTTTAATTGCATTGAATGCAATTCGGCACGGCGCTTTAACGACCAGGTCATCGGAGATGCAAAGTGCGAGAAGACATTCCCATTTTGAGTAATGTTTCAAATTGACACGCTCTGCGCTTGGAAAGTCTTCTTAGCCAAAACGGTAATGTCTTCGATTTCGCCAGAGCAGCCGACAGCTTGTCGATGCGTAGTTGACTTCTTGAAAGTGAAATCGATTGAAGACATAACGACTAGATATTTTCGAAAATATCAACTAGGTGTCCACGTGTCATAATATCATGAATTGGCTTAAACTTGATGCGGCATTGAAGCGGACTTCAAAGTCTTCGCCTGTCCTTCAAGGTCTTTGCAAAGCAGACCACTAAAGCAGTTCTAAATAAATTGATTCTAAGACGCTTGCCACACTAATCGGCACGCAGACCTTTTAGCCAACGTTCAATAGAATCGGAGGATGACTCAACCAAATCTAGAATTAGGAATCAACAATCTCCTCCTATTTGGTTGATGTCATCATCTCGCCTACTAGCGTACTTTGAATCATGCACCGAGAAAATGACATGTCTTAAAAAAATTTATTAAGAGACATGCCTCTCGAACGAAGTCTTAGTAGAGAGCGCCTAAACAAAGTACTTACAAGAGAAAAACCTTAAGATCAAGTACTAAGTAAGAAGGGTTTAAATCTAAGAGATAAGCATGCATGCAATGTACAGATTTAAACACGAAGTTTAAATAGAGCGTATAATATCAAGATAAAGCAATTTAAACTTTGAAAGAAACTTAGGTCATCTGTGATTAAACAAGGCTTTAAGCAGCCAGAAGTTTTGACAAAAAGCATAGATTAAGAACAAAGATCTGAACCGAATACCAACAGTTGAAGAGGTTGAAATTTGCCGAGTGCGTCTTCGTTCTAAGTAATCTCCAACCCGCACTCGATTCTCGGCTATTTAAGCGTTCTCGTCGGCTCGGTTGTTCTTCAATCGTGGGCTTGATTCAAGAAGTGAGTAGCTCTCTCCTCCCCGATGGCACCAACCCTACTGCCAGCAGCCAGCCAGCCTCAGACGGCCGCTTTGACAAGGCGAAGATTTGTGAAATCAAGCAACCTCCTTTCGGCTAAGAATTGGCTCGAGCCATGCCGGTCTTGAGTTCATCAAAAGGCCACGAATACTTGATCTGGCGAGAGTCGGCAAAGATACCGATCGAGGCGGCTTGTTGATCTTGAACCGGGGAACCCGTGAGTGGTGAAGGCCCGAGCGTTGTCGCTCACTAGTTGATCAACAATCTTCCCGATGTCAAAAATGGTGGCATGAGTAGCATTGAGACCATAGCTGAGCACATCAATCTGCTGGGCCATAGAGGAGACTGTCCTGTTGAGCTGAGCGAGCTAGTCGTTGTTTGCTCGAAGAAGCTCCGTAATGGCAGATCGCCAGATGGTGGTAGGTAGAGAAGGGTTAAGGTTAATGGAAATATGGCTTGTGGAGGGATGATGATCGTGGGTGTGGAGAAGAGGCGGATGAAGCAGGTTGTTAAGCGAGGTTAGGTGGAGGAGAAGAGGGTTTGGAATCAACTTCAATGTCGGTCGGGCTAGGTCCGCCGACAGAAGAAGTGAGAAGCGTAAGAGGAAGAGGATGCTTCTAAGAGGTAGGAAGGAAAGGGATAGTCGGGTAGAAGGACGAAGTTAAGAGGGGAGTTAGAAGGGTAAAAAAGGTCAGAAATAGAAGAGAAGTCAAACAGGAAGGAATGGGTGGCAGAAGAGATGGAAGGAAAGAGAATCCGTAAAGGTCGAAGAGATAGAGATAGGGGTGATGTATTGAGAGATAGGAGGGAAAATCTCGGGTAGAAAGGTTGTTTGGTAAAGAAGAGTAGAAATGTGAGGAGCAAGAGGAGAGAAGTGATCGGGCATAGAGAAGGAAGGAGATGAGGTAGATGGAGCAGAGTGTGAGATTGGGTACAATGGCTAGTAAGGTTATGGGTTCAGGTGAAGGCGGTGGAGAAGGTGGTGTAGAAGGGATAGTGTCTATGGGTTGAGAAGGTGGAGAAGAGGGTGTCGAAGCCCACGCACTTCTTACGAAGTGCGTTTCTTCTTCTTTGGGAGCAGTGAAGAAGGCTCCTCCTCAAAGCAGGGTCAAGAGGATAGAGGAAGAGGCGGGGCTCATAGAGTGGCTCCTTCCCCAACAGCCAAGGCCGATGGAGATGAAAGGGAAGGGGAGGAAGGGGGAATGAAAGGGATGAAAGGTTCAGAGGGTTCAGTACGTTTGGTTTTACGCTATGGGACCCGAGAGGAGCAATGTCCTCTGTTCAGCCAGCCTCTTCTGCACCGGAGTAGGAGCAGATGGAGCAGCAGTCTTCTTTCTTCGTTTAACTTGGGTGCCAAAGAGAGTCAAGAATGTTAGCTAGACGAGGAAGCAACTTTCCTCCTTTTGGGACCGGCCTCCTCGCCAGAAGAGATCTTCTTCTTCTTTTTGTGAGTGGAGGGAGTAGGATCAGCAGCCTTTCTTGAGCAGCCTTCAGCAGCAGCTTCTTTGGAGAGCTTCTTGCTCAGCTGCTTGGCCATGAAGGAGTCCACGGTTGTCTCAAGATTGATTCTGATGACTTTAAGTGGAGGGGGCTTCAGGGCATGGACGATGACTAGAGGGTGAAGACCCGCCGCCAATTCTCTCTTCTCGTCGCTTCAGGGTGTTAATGATGAAGGTGCCGTAAGTCGGATGGATTTTTGGACCTTCTTCTCAAAGGCAAATATGTGGGTATGAAGTTTGGTGTTTGCGTGAAGAAGAGTGTTGATAAGCTCGACAAAAGGCCGCCGCTTGATTGACTTCTTGACAAAGATCAACAAAGATCGCAAGCATCATCTCAAATAGGATTCGCGCCCGCTGAGTCGGAGGTTCAGATGACAGACGATACTCCAATTGCGTTCGATGTCATGATGTCATGGGTGCCATTCTTGAAGATCATACTCTTGTCAAACAAGTGGTCGATGAAGTAGACGTCGTCTTCAAACAAAGTCCTCTTCATCTTAGCCAGCCTCTTTTGGTGTGTTCTCCCCACGCATGTAGACTGTGCAAAGGGCCTTTTCAAAGATCTCTGAGAGAGGTAGGGCCATCGAACTCCACGCCAATAATCTTGGCGATTCGGGAAGCAGTGACAGTGATGTTGACGGCTTCGACGATATCGGCTGTGATGGAAGACCGTGATTCATTTACATTAGCCCTCGGAAAAATTCTTCGCCTAGCATATAGTCAGTAATCTTCATCTTCCAAAGATGAACAAAGGGCGTAATGCCGCATCGGTTCAGTCGCCCACTATCTTTACTCCAGAGGCATAAGCACGAACAGATGGTTCGCCAATGCACATCCTCGGGTGATACATGGTTGGGCGTAGATGGAAATTCAACAGAGGACTTGCGGCTGTGCTCAGAACAGCCAGATGCAGAGGAAGTTCCAACCTAAAAGCATTTCAGAAAATTAGGGCAAGAACTCAAGAATTTTAAATATAAGCAAAGCGAAGCATTAAGCCCTAAAAATTTCTCGAAAATACATGAATAACCACATACAAAGCCAAATATAACCTTAAGACTAAAATCGAAGCTTAACATTTATAAGAACTCAAGAACATATTATAAGAAGATATTATCGAATGAACAAAGAAAATTTGAAGATTTAAAAGATATGAAGCAAACAAGCATGAACAAATAATAATGGCGTAGATACGCATGAGAGAGCATAACTTAAGCTTACACCGAGATTACCGAAGTTAGGTTCGAAATTTCTTACCATTTCCGAAGATGCGTAAGAAGAAGACGAAATGAAGCGAATCGCGTAATCAACTAACGAACAGGCTAAGGAAGCGTAAAATCTTAGAGAGAAGAAAGTTTTTAGAGAGAGAGAATAGCAAGAGACAGCCTTTGTGAAATGAAATTTTTGGCCGAGGGTTTATAAGTGAAAGGACGGCCGTCACCATACCATAGATATTGGGAAAAGTCATTAAGTCGACGCCTTTTGATGACAAGACTTAATGAATGACGGTTAAAAAAATGCCTTTTCATAAATTAACTCAACCAAATTTGAAATTAGTCCCTCACAATTTTCATAAACGCCCCTCTAAAACTTAAAGTTTAGAAAGCTTACATTTTTCTCCTAGTGACTTTATAAATGCTAGATTTTTAAAAAATAATAAGTATGCTTAAGAGAAATTTTAAGTCTGCTTAAAAAATTAATTTTGAAATTTCAAAACTTTATAATGAAAAGTTAATTTTAATTTTGAAAAATAATTAAATTTAAGCATTGGCTTGGGTCAAGCATACCAAGTTTCCCTAAGATAAGCAAACCTGCTCGCTTCTAGAGCTGGTGAAGATGTCCGCCGCTTGATGGTCGCTTGAAATATACTTCATGCTAATGTTTCTTTTTCTACATTGTCCCTTAGAAAGTGATATCGAACATCGATATGCTTTGTCTTCGAGTGCATCACGGATTGTAGGTGATAGAGATTGCCGAGGTGTTATCACACATGATCAAGCACCGCTACTTTGATGTCGTAGTCCACCAACCGTTGTTTGATCCAAAGCAGCTTGACAAGAAGCAGCCTACTACCAGCCTATGTATTCTGCCTGCTGGTGGAATTTGAAACGGATGCTTGTTTCTTGCTAGCCCAAGAGACAAGTCTGCTGCTCCTAGAAATTGACAAGTTCCACTAGTGCTTTTTCTCGTCAATCCGCAACCAAAGATAGTCAAGGCCTCGAGTATCCAACCAAGTTGAAAGAGGATTCCTTGGATACCGATACCTAAGTTAGTGGTATCTCACATACTTAATGATTCTTTGGTCGCAAGAAGATGTGACTCACGAGGATCTGCTTGAAATCTAGCACACACCCCAACAAAGATACACTATGTCGTCCGGCCGGCGGTGAGGTAAAGCGTAGATCCGATTATCCCCTATAGTGGGTGATATCAACTTTCTTTCCTTTGTAAGTCCTTTGTAAGTTTGCATTTAGCAACCTATGGGTGTATCAAATGTGTTTGCACGCTTCCAATCCGAACTTTTGACAAGATCTTTAGCATACTTGGATTGGCCGATGAATATTCCTTTGTTGGACTGTTGAATTTGAAGACCCAAGAAGAATGTGAGTTCTCCCATCATACTCATTTGAAACTTGCCACCATAAGCTGCTTTCAAATCGCTACACGCCTTCTCATTGTGGATCCGAAAATGATATCATCAACGTAAATTTGTACAAAGCAGAGAATGTCCTTTGGCTTGAGAATGAAGAGAGTGGTGTCAATCTTGCCTCGCATAAATCCTTGTTCTACCAAGAATTTGGATAAGGTTTCATACTGTGCTCGAGGAGCTTGCTTAAGACCATGTAGCCTTCTTAAGCTTGTAAACATGAGTTTCTTTTCCTTTCTACAAAGCTCCGGAGGTTGAGCAACGTAGACCGCTTCTTGAAGATCACCATTAAGAAATGCGCTCTTGACATCCATTTGGTACAGACAAAGTCCTTGTATGTAGCATAGGCTAAAAAGATTCTCGATAGCTTCCAATCTTGCTACAGAGCGAATGTTTCATCATAGTCGATACCTTCTTCTCGCGATATCCTTGTGCAACAAGTCTTGCTTTGTTTCTCACTATGTTCCCATCCTCATCCTTCTTGTTTCGAACACCCATTTTGTGCCAATGACGCATGATCGCGTGCTTTGGGACTAGCTTCCATACTTGGCATCGCTCAAATTGTCAAGTTCTTCTTGCATGGCTTCCACCAACTTGGATCTTCAAGAGCTTCTTCGATCTTCTTTGGCTCTTCTTCCAAAACGAATGCAAAGACGTAACATACATTCATTCTGAGGATCTTTCTGGTTCGTGACTCCAACATGAATGTCACCAATGATTTGAGAGATTGGATGGTCTTTACATGTTCTCATGCAACAGAATGTGATGATTTGTCAGCTTTCTTCATGACAAAGTTCAAGGAGGGCTAGTAAGGAAGATCAATGCCGTGTCTTGATGAGAGTTGGTTCGTAATTTGGTTCATAGGTGAGTTGAGGAATAGGATTTTCAGGTTGAGAAACAAAGGGTTCTTGGTTTGAGTTTTCTCGAGCAGTGGTTGAAGTCTTCGGTGACCCGCTTGATAAGAGATGATGGTCGTGAATATTTGATTGAGTTGCCGGTGAAGGATTAGGTATATGAGAGGTTGATGGTTGGATGGTACTGCCTCAACATCAACAAAGTCATCAAGAATATTGGAGCCACATGTGGCTCTAATAAATCAAATTCATCAAATGAGACATGAACGATTCAACTATTTTTAATGATCGCTTGTTGAAAACCCCCGTAAGCTTTGGAGTGTAAGGCATAACCCAAAATACACCTTCATCGGCTTTATGATCAAATTTGCCTATGTAGTCATTACCATTGTAAACCACAAAACATTTACAAATTAAGATTTTAAAAATCCAATGTTTGGGGTTTTACCTCTCCAAAGTTCATAGGGTGTTTTACCGTGAAATTTGTTGATCAATGATCCGTTCCGAGTGAAGTGTGTCAGATTGACGTCCGCCTGTATGTTTGGGCAACTTTCAAAGAAGCATAGTTTTAAGCCTTCGATAAGTGTCCTGTTTCCTTTCAAAGAACGCCGCTTTTGCCGCGTGTCCTTACAATAGAAGTTGTGACCAATACCGTGATCATCACAAAGATTTGTTATTCCATTGTTGGTAAACTCGAACATTATCTCGATCGAACGCCACCGATTTCATCGAAGTTTTTGGTTGCAATCTTCCTCGAATAGTGCCGTAAGAAGATCGTATGTGTGATCTTTAGAAGACATCATCTCTCGGCCAAGTGTATCTTGTATAATCATCCACTACTACTAGCGGTATCAGAGCCACCATAGCTAAAGAGTGATCGGGTCCGAAGAGATCCATGTAGCGCTTGAAGAGGTCGTGTCGCTGAGTCCCGGGTTTGCTTTAAAGGATGTTTTGAGCTTTCGCTTGACACGCTGCAGACGCACGATCATGATCAGCAGAGACCTTTGGAAACCTTTGACTAGACCTTCCTTAGATAGCTTGGCCGATACTTGAAGTTCAAATGATCGAGTCTTTTATGCCACAACCGCTTTTTGTCTTGAGCAGAAGCTTGCCACAAGACATAGATTAGCAGCCTTACCGTAGGCATTCAAATCTATCACATAGACATTCCCCGTTTGGCGACCGAACCAAGGTGAGCAAGAGATCTGATCCTTGATATCACATCTGCTTGAGGAGAATTGACATATAAGCCCTTTGTCATGCATTGAGAAATACTGGAGATTATGTTTCAAGCCTTCTACTAGAGAGACTTTTCCAATAGAAAGATTTAATGATGGATCCATAGCCAATCGTTTCTTCCTTTAGCATTGTCTCCGAAGATGACCGGAGGGCCTTTCGCTCGTAAATATTAGAGAGAAGGCAGGATTCTCCTGTCATGTGTCTTGAGTGCAATTACATTCAGGTACCATACATCTTTTCTCGTCTCAATTTGAGTTAGCCATGAAGCACACCCGAGATGTAAGGGTAAGAAAATCATGGTCCCTTTTTATTTTTTCTTATGGGTCCAAATGGTTAGCGTATTTTGGAACCCATACTTGCCTAATTTTTGAATAGGGATCCAAAAAGCTTCATGATGGATTTCAAGACATTCATGGACCAGTGGCCAAAACACTTACAAAATGTACAAAGGATGAAAGTTACGTAAGTCTACATGATCATGCTGGTCTTGAAGGTTTTTGAACATTTTCTTAACAAAGTTAGCCTGGTTAGTAGTCTTGTTAACAAGCAGCTTAGAGGCTTCACATGAGGCTTCTTAAGTCTCAGATACAGCCTTGCTTTAGCGTAAGAATATTTGGCGGTAGTAGACTTTGATACCTCATGCATTTTTCCTTTAAGCTTGGTATCAACATTCAGTAGCAAGAGACCATCCGTAGGTACGTTGATGAATCTGATAGTTTGAGCAGACTTTTCAGAGGTCTCCGAAACAACAGCCTTTGCTTTTACGTAGTGTCGGTGGAGGGTCATTGTAAGTCCGCACTCCTTTAACAGATTTATCAAACAGATGATTGCTTTGCTTTCAAAGCTTCAATCGCTTTTTGATAATTTGAACCTTAGGGTATTTATAAGGAGTAGCAAGATAACCAACTCCTTTCTTTACCCTTAGTTTCCTCTCGATATTGTGCAGAATATTACTATTCAATCAGAAATGTTCATTTTCTTGTTCGAGGTTGCACAGAGATGTCATTAGAGAATCCTAGCCCATTTATCTGCTGAGGGCTCTCGATCTCCAAGAATTTGATCAAAGATCGCCGTTGAGTTATTCCATGAGTTAATGGTTTTTGCAACTCTTCTTTCTCAAGAGATAACTCTTTCGCATGATCAATAAGACAAGCAACCTTTTCATTGAGAAACTTGTTCTCTCTTTTTTAACTTGATATTTTCCCCGCTGACTCCACGGAGAGTTTTTAACGGTTTCCAAAGATGGATTTCACTCCCAAATTTCATGACTTTTAGCTAACTTAACATAAGCCTTCCTAAATTCATTGAATTCCTCTAGATGTTCATGCATCCTTGAGGATTTCTTCTTTGAAGGCTCTTCTGAGTTTGTTCTATGTTAGCTTGAAAAGGAGAGTATTTAACTTCACCTGCCCGAAGTCATAGTGGGAGGTGACTCTAGAGCAACCAGCAAATGTGTGCTCCGTCAGTGAGTCATCACTATCATCCTCGCCGAATCGGCTTCAAACCAAGTGGCTACATGGTTTTCTTCTGTCCTCACTTAAGACCTCTATGTTTAGAAAATGATTTAGAAGGTCTCCCTTTTATAGGCTTCATATTTAGGCTTAGGACATTTAGAAGCAAAGTGACTGTGTTTCCAATTGTAGCAAACTAACTCATTATTAGTGAGCCAAAAGCTTTTTCCGAAGTCCGCCGGTTTGCTTCTTTTTTTGTTAAATTTTGAGAACTTTTGAAACTTCTTAACGAACATTGCCGTGAGAATTTCATTCTCATTTGAAGAAGAAGTAGATGGTTTACTTTCTTGAGCAGAATTTCCCCGAGAGATAAAGCGTAAAAAGAAGGAAGTTTAAAATGTTTGTCCCGTTTTGAGCTTGAAGTAATTCTTGCTCATAGACCGTTAAACTCGCATACAAACTTCGAGGTGCATGGAGTTCAAGTCTTGACTCTTTATTGCAAGTGGTTATTACATGCCACAAACTTCCTAAAGAAGCTAAAAATCTCATATTTACTTTAACACTATATTCTTTTTTCCTAAAGAGTAACAACTATTTACTACCTCACGTAACTGTCAGCTTGCCGTAGAGTCTCCTTAGATCTTTTCTCGAATGAGTCGAACTGCTGAATATAGTTGTACTTCCTGTTATCTCCGGTGGGTAGATCTCCTTCAAGATATTCCACCTGCTTCCCACATTTCTGGCGCTTTTGCATCCGATGATCCGTTGATATGTGCTTGTGTCGACAGCAGCGGGATATAATATGAATAGCCTTGCTTGCCGAAGTTCAACGAGCTCCTTTCTTTCGCTCTGTCCATTCGCTCATAGATTTAGGTATCTCAGAGGACCACGGCTACTTCAAGAAGTAGGTTGGGTTTCATTGGAATATAAGGACTGTCGTAACACATTGCCACAACCGATTGTCAATAGAGTTCATATGTCTCATAACCTTATCTTTCCATTCTTCTGAAATGGCCTTCGCCCAATATCTGGGACGTGTCCGTATTTGAAGTAGGCAAGATATAGTGAGCCATAGGATCTATTCTCAAGAGGTAAAGCTTGGAAAAAGGATTTTTCAAAGAATTGAGCTCGATACCAATTGTTGGTCCCGAAATAGGCTCAATCTAGGCTAGAAGGGGTTGAATAGCCTAGTTATGTTTTTATTAAAACTTTTGTTAAACACTTCTTAAGGATTTCTAGAGAGGTTAGAATATAAGTGTTTAGGCAATGAAACAAAATAGATTTTGAATTATAAAGATTGCTGTTAAGACAGTACTGATTATGGAGATGAAAGGCACAAGCAGTTAATGATAGTAATAAGAATGCTTGAACAAAGACACGTATTTGAAGTGGTTCGATCGTGGAATAGTACTACATCCACTACCAAAGTGGTTAGTTTTGGATTTTAAAAAGTGCACTTGTTTATCCACTAGGTTTATGATTTAGATCTCTAATGGATCGTGTACAAAATGAGTTTTTAAAAATTGA